>JAOXYF010000010.1:162171-181240 GCA_028565775.1 Sternarchorhynchus goeldii
GTGGGGGTTAGATGGAGTGGTACAGGTCGAGGTACAGGGTGGGGGTTAGATGGAGTGGTACAGGTCGAGGTACAGGGTGGGGGTTAGATGGAGTGGTACAGGTCGAGGTGCAGGGTGGGGGTTAGATGGAGTGGTACAGGTCGAGGTACAGGGTGGGGGTTAGATGGAGTGGTACAGGTCGAGGTACAGGGGCAAATGAAGTGGTAGGTAATAACATCTATATACTGGGAACCACAGAAGTCTTTGCTATATAGTGGGAACACCCCACAGGACTTACTACATACTGGGAACACCCCACAGGACTTACTACATACTGGGAACACCCCAGAAGACCTGCTGCTGTTCTGGAAATGTTTTGACCCAGTCCCATAACCATCACCTTTTGGTCTTTGTCAGAGTCACTCAGATCATTTATCACACATTTATCAACTAGCAGAACTGACTGTTCCTACACTGATTCATATATTCCACCCTTTGACAGTTTACATTGACTGTGTTGGTAGTGTTATTCACTTCACCTGTCAGCTGATTGATGTATGTTTGAGCAAGTATTGGAGTAAATCCTAAATATAAACTGGTGGAGAAATAAGCTATGTATCACAGTCAATACACTTTTCAAACATGCATCTCCTTTACCAGCCCAGCTCAGTGGTGTGTGGGTGTGTGTGTGTGTGTGTGTGTGTGCAGGTATCTGATGGAGCAGTTAGGTGTAGCGGTGGGTGGAGGAGACAGCACACTCTTCTGCCCTGCTGATCAGAGAGGGAAATGGAAGATTCGACCTGGAGTCACATTCGTGTTCTTCTGCAGTCACACACCCTGTGTGTTCCACTGTGTACACACACCTCTCCCCCAACACACACTCCCAGAGCTCACACACCTCTCCCCCAACACACACTCCCAGAGCTCACACACTCCCAGAGCTCACACACCTCACCAAACACACACTCCCAGAGCTCACACACCTCACCAAACACACACTCCCAGAGCACACACGCCTCCCCTAACACAACTCACATGGTGCTTACAGTTCACACAGCACAGCTCACACCTATAGTAGTAATAATAATAACAATAATAATAATAATAATAAAAATTTATAAAATGTCTCTCATACCTACAGGCACAGTGAGTACAAATCAAACTGGAGCATAACCAACACACACAGTATCATACCAACACACACAGTATCATAACCAACACACACAGTATCATAACCAACACACAGTATCATAACCAACACACACAGTACCATAACCAACACACACAGTATCACTGACACTTTCTATACTGACACCTTGCCCACCTCATAGCTCTTTCTGATATTGGTGCATCTCTTCACAAATCCATCTAGGTGGAGACGCCTCCATCATACCCATGAATGACAGCCAGGCCCAACCTTGCCCCCCAGTAACAGTGGAGGAAAACTGTCATGAGACCAGTCAGGTTTCAGAAGGAACCGTGAGACGGCATGCGGAGAGCCCATTGGCCGGAGCTAGCAAACGCTTCAAAGTGCAAGCCCAGTGCCCCACAGAGGCCAAGTGTGAGAGTGCAGCTAAGGAAAGCAGCGAAGCTGTGGGAAGCGGCTGGGACAAGCAGCTGCCTGACCTCCACCGTACTGGGGCCAAGTGTGTATCTGGAGGCCCAGCAGACCTCCTGGCACCTGGGCTTGGATACCACAGAGTGGGGGTGTTGCGGCTGAAGCCCGGCCGTGGGGAGCCCACGCTCTCTCTCTCCTGCAGCGACAAAATGGCTCGTTGGACCGTGCTTGGCTTCCAGGGGGCACTGCTATCCCACTTCCTACAGGAAGGCATCTACTTCAAAGCTGTGGTGGTGGGGAAGTGTCCATACAGCGAGACGGTCATGGTCAGAGCTTTGAGCAGGTCTCACACCTCACTGCATCTGCTCAGTAGAACTAGACGCGCTGTATTATATGAAACGTGACCAAACAGGAACTGTAAGAGTTAAAGGCTGATATTTTTTAAAGGTTGAACTTAACCTAGTAATAACATTAATACTAAATAAAAGTAATAATAATACAAAATAAAAGACCCTCATAATTGTCAGGTTCTTCATATTGACATATGGTTTTCTCCAGTAAGTGAGAGTTTCTGCAATAAGTTCACATGAAGACCACACCTGAAACACCTTGATAACACACACACAAGCCACATAAATTAAGAATTATGTCTGTTAAAGCCAACCTACCAGACTTGGTCAGGACTCACCCTGCACCCTACTAGACTTGGTCAGGGCTGTGTGGGGTGATCTCCCTGTCATCTGTCTTTATGGGGTGACCTCAGTGTTTCTCCATTATGTAAATCGGGTGGGCGGAGTCTGGCCATCAGTACCACGCCTCCTGTGCTCATACAGGGACCCCCTGCAGAGTTTGCATACCTGCTTAAGCAGAGATGAGTAGATGATCAAGAACACTGGAGGCAAATATGGGCTGGAGAAGATCTGGTGAACAAAGAGTGCTTCACAAAACTAGTTCCTTCAATTCAGCAAATGCTGAAAGAACTTTCAGATCATGTCAGTACTGTGTGACTGGAGCCAGTGTGTGTGTGAAAACTTATGAACTCTGGCCTGTCAGGAATAACTCCCCGCTGTTCATCTGTCTCACTCTGCCCAGATGTGTGCATGTGAGGGGTCTCCCCGCAGGCTTCTCCCCGCAGGCCCCTGAGCTACACCAGTCCAGCCTGGAGTTCCTCCACAGTCGCCCACACACGCAGCAGTGCAGCACCTCTACCCAAACCAGGGTGGTGCCATGTGGTGCAGGTGAGCTCTGTGCGCTGCTGTTTCTATGGTTACCCTCTTCCTCTGATTTACTCATTTTGTGGATGGATTATTGGTTTGGACAGTTAAATTTAGTTTTGTATTTTAAAAAAAATCAGAAATTCAGAGAAAACCAAGAATCCTTCAGAGAGCACTTTGAGAGGCCCAGTTTCACACCACACCACACGGGTGTGCTGGGACACGCCCATCGCCAAATGACCTCTTTCAGTCCTGAGGTCAGAGGTCATTGTGTCTGGGAGGAGCTTGCGATAAACCAACTACAGACCCCAAGCAGAAGTTCATGTCCCTCCAGGATGCTTCTGCTGGAATGTCTGTGTGCAGGTGTCAGCGGGCGGGGGAATGAATGATACCTTCATTCATGCAGAGGTTAAATTCACTGATATCCAGGCAGGACAGTGCTAAAGCAGTCCTATGGTCATGGAGACTAGTTTTATTGTGTGTGAGCTGTTCTGATGTGTCCCTGTGTTACAGCTGTAAGTTGGTGTGCTGTTCCCACACAACCTCTGGATGTCACTGCCAACGGCTATAAGCAAGGAGTGACCAAACAAGCACAGGGGACAGTGAAGGCCCGGTCAGTTCCACCCTCCATCCACCCCCTATAGTTACATTGTTCTGAGTGTGAGCCACATCACCCTGTTTTACCTCTTATACCATGTCAATATATTTATTTATACTTGTTAATTAATATCTTTTTCTTTATGTAGATCACTCATTAGCAAGTTGGAGTTTTTTCATTCGTTCCTGAACCTGCTGGCTGTAACAGACGACTCTCAGCTGCCAGAGTCCCTCAGGTGAGGTTTCCACCGCGGGGAACAGTGTGTGTGTTCTACAGCAGGTGAGGGTTCCACCGCGGGGAAGTGTGTGTGTTCTACAGCAGGTGAGGGTTCCACCGCGAGGAACAGTGTGTGTGTTCTACAGCAGATGTCACCCGAACCTGCCTTCTTCTCATCCCCATCTCACATTGTGTTTGATAACAGCACTCTCTTAATACAGCATTCATCAGGACAGGCCAAAGAACATCGATGTCCTGGGTGATGTAGGCGCGGAGCCTAAGGTGAGGGTTAGAATTAGGGTTCTGTTCATCCAGAGGTTGATGATCAAGAACTGGGTAACCTGGATGGACCTCCAACTCCTCCACATATACAGCAGTGACATTTTCAGTGGCATTAAAAGCCATTGTGTGTAGTGTCTGTAAGTCTCTGGGGTGCGTTTGAACGGTTATACTGCTTCACAGGTCATTATCTGGGTTTGTCCTCCAGACTCAGAAAATGAAGGCAGGACTTGGAAGGGTTAGGGTTTGGAAGGCCATGGCTGGTGTTTTGTCCTGAGAGTTCAGCCCAGTTGAAGACCATCATGCCACATCATCAAATATTCCCAGCTCCTGCACTCCACCATATTCTTTTGTGCGTTTCAGGGGGAAGGAGCTCAGTTCGTACTGGGACTATAAGCAGGCGGCAGAGGAATACCAGCAAGCCTGGGCCGCAGTGCGCTCTCAGGCCTTCGCACTGTGGCCCAGGAGCCCCCGGCAACTGCTGCAGTTCAGCAGAGACATCCACTAAGCCCCGCCCACCAGGTCCCACCCACAAGCCCCTCTCTGAAAGAGGCCTTGCACACGACCTAAACTCGGATCTGTATAGACGTAAACAGGACAGTCACAGGACCGTCACTGGATTAACTGAGCTCAGCAACAAGGGCCTCGACCTCCATCTCTGTTCACAGAGGCAGATTTTTAGGCGGAGGGTTGTTACAGTTTTATGACAGGAGCCAGAAATTATGCAGAAAGAGGATGAGGTGGACGTGCCTGTGTTAACAGGACTGTGGCGCTGCCACATCTACCCTCTACCCTGCAACAGCCATTCCTGCATGCACACTCGAATCTGATTTGATTCTAGTTTGTCTTTTTAAGTTCAGAATTCTGAGTTTGGTGAAGCTGTAATAAATATATGGAACTCAAGGGTTTGTTTTATTTTTTTATTGGTTAGGTCATCCAGCTACCTTACCTTTCAAATATTTTAAATATTTTATACAGGGAAAAAGATAAATTAAAACTTAAATTATTACTGTATATTTGCGCTTAAAACAATATTAAGCACCTCTAATAATACTGCAATACCATTCACAAAAATATCTTAATGAACTGAACCAACATCACTAGAGTTTCATAATACAAGTGACACTAGAGGGACAGATATTGTATAATAAATGCAAAGATGATTCATCCACACCTCCAAACACAAGCAGAACTATCTGAGACTGGAGTGGGCGGAGTTAACCTGATCCGATGGGTGGAGCTCTTATGCAAAGGCCTTAGTATCCAAAGGTGTTCTCGCCGCTGTAAGCCACGTACAGAAAGCCATCCTCATCTTTCTCTTTTTCATATAGCTGCCCCATGGTCAGACTGAAACACACATCACCCCCCGTCTTAACCCAGGTCATCAAATAATGTGGTTTAACATTTAACACAAGTTATTACTCACCTGGACTGAGGGACAGTTTTGTCAACAAAAAGGAAGATGGCTTTCTCTGAGGGCAACTGGATCCTCTTCCTAATGATCCACATGAACTGGGCCACTGTGATGTCAGACGGGACCAAATACTTCCTCTTGTCAATGTCCACTATCTGTGAGCCGGATACCTTCTCCACAATCACCTACTCAAAGACCAGGAAGCAAGTAAGACACCACCTGTACAAACTGGACCAACCTTTCCCCAGGCCCACTTCAGCTGCACAACAGTCACTTGTCTTTGCAAGCCACTGCTGCAAGCCTCAGCGCCGCCCCTGGAGTTCATCTGCTCTGGTGATGAAGAACAGGGCAGGTTCTGTCCAGAAGGAAACCGTGCAAGGTTTTCTAGCTCTGTGGAGCTCTTTCAGGTGTCAGATTACAGGTGAAGGTCTTATGGAGGAGCAGGTTTGTGTCTCCGGTGCTTAAAGGTCCTTTGTTATAGCTACAGGGCACTATTTCCCTCAACAATCACCTCCTGTCTGCTTATTTTTACTAATTCAAACCACATGCAAGAACTATTCAAGCCACATTGTTCAAATTAAAGCTTGTCCCTTTTGCCTGCAGAGTTCAGTTCCAACCCTAATCCAGTTCGCTTGCTCCAGGTAACCAACACCTTCAGTAGCATCTAAATACTAGGATCAGTAGTATACACTCTAGGGTTAGTATCTAAACGCTAGGATCAGTAGTATACACACATACTCACAGGGACCCTGTCTGGGTACTTGTGGCGGATTTTGGCAGACTCCACACACCGGTGCTCTGCACAGGAAACAAGAACCACCATGAGCCTGAAGCTTAGAGTTTATAATGGAGGTCGACAGCTTTAAAAATGCAATCAGAGCTGAATTCCCACTTCATCCCCTGTAATTTCAGGACCACCACAGTGTACAGGTACTCAGCTGAGAGAGTCCAGGGTCCAGGGTGTGGACACTGGGCCAGAAGGAATACATGCAAATGCACTTTTGACACCGCTACTTTAGGGCAGACTACTATAAGCACCGCGGGTCTATCATGTTAATAGTTTTGTGATTACAAGGATGAAGACGTGCCTAGCATGCAATAACAGGTAATGTGGAGGAAAATAGCGTCCAGGTTTAACAGTACCGTTTACTGTTATGCCAGACTGAACTCAACTTCATATTTAACGACTTTAAGGAAGGAACAGTGACTGACTGCGTGACCGCTGCGCTCTGGAACTGCAGGGTGAGAACCGCGTGCATAATCTTCTTTGCAAGCGAAAGTAAAACACTCGGGATTAAAACCTCATAGCATGAAACGGTGCTTTTTAATCATGGTGCTATGCTGGTCTTCGGTAGTTCAATTCTATTTCATACGGCCAACATAGACTTGGGTCACATATTTAGCTAGCTACAGTTTTTGACACTTTAGTTGTTTTGTGGCTTTAATAATAGATCGTTACTAGTTGTTCTGCCAGGTTGGTTGGACTCCTATCGTTTTCCAACAACAATTTAGACGGTTGTGTTGAAAACATACACGGGCCCAATATTTTGAAGCGCTTGTATACTGATTGTACTGACAGCTCTCTTACTAGGACATGCTGATATAAAGCGTCTCCACAGTCGATCGAAGACCGTCGGTTCAGTGGGAAGGCCTGGCCACAACAATGTAAACATGACGGTGCGACATCAATCACGTTTATAGAAAACAGCACCCCAACCCCGAGAGTTGACCGCCCGGCTCACTAATGTTAACTAGCTACATTTATTTACAGATACGTCCAAACAGGTGCGTCCAAACCCGTGTGACAGCCAGGCAACCGAAGCTAGATGCTAGGTTAGCTAGTAAATTAAATTTATTACCCAGGGAATGGTCTTCTTTAAACATCCATTTCATTTTTGCAGATTTTGCTCTCCAGTAGCGTAGTGCTATTATTTAAGGGTGAATAAAATATTTAAAGTTATCTATTTAAACAGGAGAACTTAAAAATTTACTAAGAACAACATACAAAAAACGTCAACAATCTAGTTAGCTACCTAGCTAACAGTATCGAGCCGTGGAGACGTAGCGACTGCTGCCCGGATATGATGACGTAATTTCGGTCGTACCATTTAATTGACGGGGGGGTGTGCCGTTCGGTAAGGTTACGGGCCAGAAATGACTTCTCCAATACTTAACTACACAGTGAATGACCACAATAAAGGTTGATGTAAAACATACATTTGTGTTCATAAATATAGCAAAACATGTGCTAAATCTTGTTGTGTTTAAACTCGTTGTGTTTAATCTTATATTGTACAACAAATAACGTAATAATAAGAAGGCATTCGGAAGTATAAATGTGTTCGAATGAATTGATATGATTAAACACAGTTCTGTAAATGATATAAAACAAAAATAATGTGCGATGTCATGGTAACGTCGGGACGCCTCGCAACAGGAAGTAAGCGACGCAGCACGCGTCACCTAGTTAGTTAAACCGGTAAGATAGCTAACTATCTGACCTAATACTAACATTTTTCTGGTTCTGTGTTTTCTAATTCTGCGTTTGAAAGATAAGTGAATTAGTTAAGCAAACAGCCTGCAACATTTAATAACACTAGTGATCACGACTCGGTGTGTAAACAGTCATCCTTGCTAAGCTAAGTTAGCTTGCGAAGACCAAGTTATTGATGCAAAGCTCGTGCGACCCACGTATCTAGGTGCGTGTGTTAAAGCCAGTTTTCATCCGTAATATTAAATAAGGCCGCAGTAATGGCCTTTTATGAAGTCTACTCCCATCCGGCTTTGATAAGATATAAAACAAACTTTTGCACACGAGCAACGTTGTTTGTGGCGGTAGTTTTTTGTCTGACGTATATCCCACCTCTGTTCGTGGCCTACAGAAGCCAAGGTAACTGAACTTTCTCAAGGATCTGAGGCATTATAGGACGCGAAACTCTTTCTAGAATAATTTCAGTACAAGCGTTTCGTTATTTAATGATGTTGTGAACAGGTTTCTGGCTGAAACGAAGTACGTATGAAGAACAGCCCGTTGTACGTTTCCAGTACCAAATGTTAATGATTGGAGCCACTGGTGTAACGGGGGAGTATGTGGCATGGAGTACCTTTGACAACTTAAATCGATTGCTGGGAAGTAATCTTCGCATCCCTGCTGTGTCTGTAAGTACTGCATGTGTGCGGCAGATTGGACGATCCGGTTGTCCATTACAGTTGTGCTTTATAAGCAAATATTAATCACAGTAGTGGATAACCTGATCATAGTTACGGAGTGTCAGACATTATCATGACAGATCTGGGCGTCAAACAGGTCCAGGAGGAGGACTGGAACCAGGACGGGAAGGCTGACCGCTTAAAACTGCAACTTGCTATTCCGTTGAATGCAGAAGAGCAAATATACAGCGTTCAGCTTCTTCTCACTTTTTCCTATCAATTGTTTGTACGTAATACATTTCTCATGCCACATTTACCTAATAATAATAACATATAACATATTGTGTATTGTGCAGTTTTTGTTTAGCACACAAAAACGCTCTGTGTGCATGTGATAATGCATATATGTGTATATATATGCGTGTGCATGCTTGTGCGTGTGTGTGTATATGTGTGCGTGCTTGTGTGCGTGTAGCGGATGTCCACTGTGCTTATGCAGACCCTGGCACTGGTCCAGCACTCGTCCTCTGTCCCAGGATCACAGCTCTTTGTCAGTGGAGATCTGAGGCTGCACCAGCGAGCACCACTTCCCCACCGCGGGCTCCACACTTCTTACAATGTGAGTATGTGTGTAAGCACACCTTCACACACCTCGCCACACACCCATATGCTTTCTATACACATTTGATCCAGTTCAGTAATCCTTTCTCAATGGGGTATACTAATTTTTTCACATGACTGTATGTGTGTGCAGTAGGGATAGACTGGGGTGGGTCTAGATCAGATGGGTTTTATACCAGAGCAAGGTGTTATGTCCACAGGTGTGGCTTCAGGTATTCTGACTAGGCCAGAACCATTCCATGTGATTGTGTAGGAGATTTTGTTCCTGTATTTACCTACAGCCAATGACGGAAATAGTAGCAGGTGACGGTTTAATGCATGTAAAACATGATATGTTTATCTGATTCAATGTTATAATTACAAATGTGTTATGAAGGACACATTCTATTGCATATCCCATCGATAAATCATGAGAATATGTGTAACCAAGTTTACAAAGTTCCTTAATGCTAAAACAGCCTGCTTTGTCAGAGCTTTACTGTTCAGCCTAATTTATGGTTTAACCTAGATTTGCACAGCAGATTGGATACTCTGCAGGCAGTTGGTATCGGCAATCTCTTTAACTATCACTCTAGTTAGTGAATTCTTTGATAAATCATAATGCTGGATGAAGAGTTTAGTTTTAAGGTAACAGGGTTTAAGTGAATATTACAAGCCAATTGCCAATTAATTACACATTACCATCAATGATATATTATAATGAGACAATACATGTTAAGAATAACAGTTACATCATAAGGAATATTCCCTGAATATTAACTAATAGATACATAAAGAGAGAGAAGGAGAGAGAGAAACAGTGAGAAAAGATGTGAGTGAGTGAGTGAGTGAGTGAGTGAGAGAGAGAGAAAGAAAGAAAGAAAGAGAGAGAGAGAGAGAGAGAGAGAGGGAGAGCAAGGCCCAGGGAGAGATTTCTCCAAACCTTACTCCTCAGTGCACCAGCTCCAAACCCTCTTCTCCAGCTCCACTCTCCCCAGAACTCTTTACACCTCTCTATCCAGTCTCTCCACAACTCTCTATCCAGTCTCTCCACAACTCTCTATCCAATTGTTCTGCAGCTCCCCTCTGGGCCAGACTTCTTTCTGTCTTATCTTGACCAAGAATCAGGTTTGCTTAGGTTTTGACCCATCAAAAGTAACCACTTGCTGGCATCCCCCCACCATAAAAACAGACACAGGAACTATTAACCCTTTGTGGTGGGGCACCGCCCAAGTGATCATTGTGACTTGTGAGAGATCAAAGGTATGAATAGAAGTGGGGGAGGATGAGCAGAGACTAGCATTTGGCCTACAACCGTTATTAGAACAATTCCATATGACTGTTATTAGCAGATTGAGAACAGCTGATTAAAACGGTGGAGTTGAGAAGCTACTGATTTGTTAGAATGAAAACCACACTGTCCTTTGCAGTAGAAGTAGGCTTGTTTCACCATTTGCTAGGATTATGCCGGCTGGGTTTTGCTAGTGTTTTAATACCTTAAATGAAGCGTTTATTTCCATGTTCAGGTGTCTGTGGTTGATGCTTCGAGCCCCTTTGCAAGTGCATATGACCTGGCAAACATCATCAGGGTCTATCAGGAAAGAAACTGTAAGCAGAGAGTGCTTGTGTGTGTGCGTTAAGACAAGCAAACCATCTTGATCCTGTAAACCTTTATCCTATAGGGCACATGCTCATCATTCTGTGAGTTCATCAGAAGAGAGTGTTGTGTGTAACCTGGCCCTCGTTTTCCCTGCAGTGACGACCCATCTCTCCTGTCCAGCTCCAGTGTGGACTCAAAGTCGAGCCGCAAATGCCCCCTTTCAGATTAACGTGGAAATCGGGTACCCAGTTGAGACAATCAGATATCCTTTATGTGGTGCCTGTGCACTGTGTCGTGGTTGGGTGGCTGTGATCTCTTTGTCCCATTATCACAATGTAAAGAACTATCCAATGCCAGTTTGTAAGAAACCAGGAATTTGCCTGGCAATGGTACAGGTGTCAGTATGTTTACATTACTTTGTTGAATGTTGTTCAAGATTGCATTAAATTCATCTGATTCACTTCACTGTTTTGCCATAACCCTAACCCTAACCCTAATCCTAACCCTTATCCTAATCCTAATTCTTATCCTAATCCTAATTCTTATCCTAATCTTAATTCTTATCCTAACCCTTGATGTGTTTTCATTTACTTCCTCCTTCTTTTTCCTTGACTGATCTCTCCACTTACAGGCCAGGCTTTTGGGAGACAGTGAAGTTTGCTTGGATCCAGTATGTCAGCATGTTGCTAATCTTCCTGTGGGTGTTTAAGCGGGTTCAAACCTTCGTCTTTCAAAACCAGGTCCTGCCCACAGTACCTGCACCCATCTTGAAAAGTCACCTGTCCTGACGTCCTCCTGCAGCCTGCCCAGGCCCTACACACAGCAGGGTGGGTGTTTGTGTGATTTATTTTTTAGAGGTAGTTAGTTATGATCTATCATTTGCTTAGGACATTCTGATGTTAATGATAGATTTTAATATGTGTATAATTTTACACTTGCATTGTACTCATTTTTTTTGTCAATCTTTTTTGTAGTATTATGAATATGATCAGACATTCATATTTTGGATCAGAACCAAGAGTTGTTGTTATTATTATACATCTGATGCTGTTAATTAAACATTGTTGTGTTTTTTCTGAATCGTGCAACTATAGCTGGTAAAGCTCAGTTGGTTTGGGGGGGGGGGGTCTTGGGCAGAATCTTGCTCAACCTGCTCTACCAGGTGAGCTGCACCCTCTGAGTCCCACACCTCCATCCAGCCCTCCTCCTCCCAGAGCTGTACATGTTCAAACTTTTCATGTTCAAACTTTTCCAACATTTCTAAAAATCCTTTTTTTGTATTGGTCTTAAGTAATATTCTAATTTTCTGAGATACTGAATTTGGGATTTTCATTAGTTGTCAGTTATAATTATCAAAATTAAAAGAAAGAAACATTTGAAATATATCAGTCTGTGTGTAATGAACAAATATAATATACAAGTTTCCCTTTTGAATGGAATTACTGAAATAAATCAACTTTTTCATGATATTCTAATTTTATGACCTGTACCTGTGTATAACAGCGATTAATAATAAAATAACATGGCAAAGTACTGACAGACATACAAGCACAAGAGAATAGACATTTAACCTGAACATCTACATTTTACCTGAACATCTACACTCCAGTGTTTTAAGGTTAGTTGCATTAAACTGCAACATAATCCTTTGTTTGTTTTTCTGTAATGGAGATAGTACTGATATATTGCTTCATTATCACTCTAGAGAAGTTATCTGATAGGTTAGTACAGCCAACCCATGTTGGCCTTCATAGTTGGTGATTACACAGCATAATGCAAAAACAGAGACCTTTTTTTTTTTTTTCTTAGAGCAGCTATTTTAATGACAGTTATTAGATATTAGAACACTATTCAGTGTCCTTGTAAATTGCTTACAGCACACATACTTATTTCAGAACATTCCAGCATCTTCTCCTGTCTTGTTTTCTTATACCCTTGATGGAATCCTTTCTTCATGACTTTGGAATGGTAGACCTGCTCAAATTCTGAAGAGCTTCAGCAACCCAAAGGTCTGAGTGGTTTGGCAATAAAAGTTCTTGCTGCCACACATTCAGGCTGAAAATCACAGTTAAAACAAAGTTATATAGCTGCTATGAAATAACTCTTATGAATTTATCCTACAAAAATAAAAACTGGAAATTTGTCCAGAGGAGGCCCTTAACCCCAGATGAGTCTCTTAACCCCAGATGAGTCTCTTTCTTTCAGAAAACCCACAAAGATCCACAAATCCTTCCATGCTGCTTCCTCAACACCAATTCCCTAGTCTTATCAGCCTTCCCTGAACTCCCTGACAACTTTTTCCCTTCAGAAATTGTTCTGTGAATACTACTGATTTGTAATCCCACCACCTGTCTGCATTAACTTATCCCTTCCACAGTTTTTCAGACTATGTTCTATGTCCTACTTATATCCACCACAAACAGCTCCATCACATTAGATCCATCACTAACCCAGATTCCGTTATATAATATGAAGAGAAAATGCCTTTTCTTCACAGAGATGCTGCTCAGTTGCTTGTCCCTTATCTCAAGACTGGACGACTGCAACTGACCATAACAAACCTTAACCCTACACAGTCCTCTCTGCACACACCACTAGACCCTAACACACACCACTAGACCCTAACACACACCACTAGACCCTAACTCTTCACAGTCCTTTCTACACACACCACTAGACCCTAACCCCCACACCACTAGACCCTAACACACACCACTAGACCCTAACTCTTCACAGTCCTTTCTACACACACCACTAGACCCTAACCCCCACACCACTAGACCCTAACCCACACATATGACCCAGACTCATATTTGTCTTCCACACACATCACTCCACTGCTGTGTTCCTTCCACTGGCTTCCTATGTCACCTGCACTAGATTTAAAACAATGGCGCTCGCCTACAAAGCTAAAAGTGTCTCTTCTCAAGCATTTTTTTTTTATCTCTTTCTGTATGTATTTCCATTGGGTGTTTAACAGTTGCTTAATGCAATTCTTCAACTCAGACCTCATGTATTATCATAGGGATTTCTTAATGAATTATCATAGGGATTTCTTCTATGTGTGTTTAATGCTGCTGTCTGTAATACGATGGGAAGTTTTACTTCCTACACTTCCATGCCCTGCTGTGGTAGTGCAGTCTGTGGTAGTGCAGTCTGTGGTAGTGCAGTCTGTGGTAGTGCTTTCTGTAGGCACAAGTCTCAGTGTGAAGATCCAGTTCTGTCACTCACACCTAATACAGGAAGGATGCCGGCATAGAAGTGATATTACCATAGAAGTGATCTTATCCTGGGACTGATCTAGAGGATGGGAGGAGGGTATGTGTGTAAACTCCAGTGTGCCACAGATCTAACAGCTCAGTTTACATTTGATCAAATGTAACTGAAATGTATTTGAATTCAGTCTGTACCTAGAGTTCAAAATCTAGAGTTCAAAAGTTTGTCCTCTGTCTTTTTTTTTTTACCTCAAGGACTACAAAACAAGTTGGACTAAAGAGCAAGTGGAACTCACCTATTTTTTTTACTGTTTCTCTAGCAGGAAGAATTTGGTATACAGAAAACTTGCAAACAGCGACACACCCAGAAAGGTATAAACTCGCACACAGAGAGGTTTTAATTCACACAGATGCCTTATCTGACACATGATAGTATAACATGGAAAGGAATAATTTTATAACCCTAATTACCATCATAACACGATGCCTGTGTTCTGGATATCCATTATAATCCAATCCCCAGCAGGACTTCACATCATTAACTAAAACATTTATACATGTTTCAGCCTTCTGCTTCTAGATGCTAGAGTGTCTTACTCAGCACATGGAGGTTATGGATAATGATGTGTAGAATATGATCAAGAACTCAAACACATCAGTCACAGTGTGGCTGTGTAGCAAGAAGTGGCCCAGAATGACTGTGAGGTTTGTTTCTGTAGATTTGCTAACTACGAGGTTTGGAGAGATTGCAGAGTCTTTAATCACAGGTCAAATTCCTGTGACTTCTTGCAGCGTGTCCCACACATAAAGCCTTTGATTTCCTTATATCCCTTAGGTTGGAGACCAAGAGATTTGATGTTGGAGTCTGTATTTTCTTTCCATTCACCGTGCTTGACTATTTTAAAACTACTAAGAGAACCATTACAAAGTGTGACTTTTACTTGGGGGCAGATTTTCCACTCTTTTGAACTCACTGCCTCATGTTATAGCCTTAACATATGACAGACTGGTTGATGGCTTTACTTTAATAATGAATCAGATCTGTAACTCTTTAACCACCAAACGGGGACACAGCTCTGTGGACAAACTCTGCCTCACATATCAGGTGAATAGAGACTATAGGGAATTAGAAACTGTAGGAAAACGGAACAGAATGGAGACAAGCTACACTCACTGTACACACGCTACACTCACTGTACACGCGCTACACTCACTGTACACATGCTACACTCACTGTACACACGCTACACTCACTGTTCACTGAGCTGAACAGACAGCTACACTCACAACTACACTCTTCCAGCTTGGTTGAAGGCCCCCACAATAATACTAAATTCCTTTTTACTATAATTGATATCCTGGTTAATCACTGACCTTAGACCTCACTTAGCACTCTGTAATGATGTGTGATGAACTTGCATTAAAAGAACATTCCACAAGACCCACAACCCCACTGACCTGCCAGGAAGTGCTGTGTCTGCCTCCTCAGACCTTGACCTTGAAGCACTTACAAAAGTGATTTAAACATTAAACATTCTTAAACACTCTGCCCGCTGTCCTCTAGTCACAATATCAGCAAAATTCTTTAAACAGGTTTTCAAAGCAATGTCCAATGACATTATTAAAATGGATCGTAACTTAAAGGATTTACTCTAACCCTAGACCCAGCACATCATAACAAATGTAGATGAATCTCTGATATTTCATTCTTAGGAAACATTGAAATGGTGGTGCCTCTTCAATTACAGGATTTATTAAAAAGTATTGAACAAAATGAGACTGTTTAGTTTGGCCCCATAGTTCATCACAGCACAGAACCACACAGCTAAGGGCCAAAACTACCTTCCGTTAAACCCTAATACTTGTTTTGTACAGGTCCTTTTTGACCTTAGTGTTGCATCGGACAGGAGTATGATGTGCTGCTAAGCTGCCTAAGATATTGGGTTGGTCTAACTGGTTTTGCTCAGATTCCAATCATATGTGCGTGAGAGCAGTTCTAAACACTGTGTAGTATTTTGTGTTGGTCCCCCAAGGCTCAACCTTGGGACCAGCACTCTTTGGTCCCTGTATACTTCTGTTGGCCAGAGTCATCTGTAAATATACTATTTTGTAAATATACTATTTTCTTTAACAGTATGCAGATGTGCCTCTGGCCCCTGATACTTGTGGCCCTATTTTTAAAAACATTTTTATTGATTTGAAGTCTCAGCTTTAAACGTTGTTTTAGTAATGTCCCTCAAACAATGTTCTATAACCTGCATAACAAGGTAACACACGTCCCCACAGTGACTGATAGTGAAAAGCTCATGCATGCATTTCTATCATCACATCCAGGCTGCCGGATGCTCTGCAGAGGATTCAGAGTGCAGCACCAAGAGTCCCAGCACTGTAACGGTGAGACAGTGTTCTGCACCGCTCCTTTAAGGCCTGAACTGGCTGCCTGTGGCATTCTGAAGCAGCTTTAAAATCTAGCACTGTAGCAGTGTAACACTGTAGCACTGTAGGGTTAGAGGTTAGGGTTAGGGCAGAATTAGGGTTAGGGGTTACGGTTAACCCCAACTCTGCTCTATGCAGGAGCTGCAATAGCTCTCACTGCACATGTTGGAAACCTTGGCATCCTTTTAGATTCTACACCTTCTCTTGAGTCTCATATCTCACTAAATCTGCTTTTCTTTTCATCTCTGTAATATTGCCTGTCTTCATCCTTTTATGAATATTAATGATGTTGAAACTCTAGAACATGCCTTCATCAGCTCCTGCACTGACTATTGTAGTTCTCTTTTATAGATTTTCCTGCTAAATATCTGAACAGACTGCAATACATTCAAAACTGAACTGCTAGAGTACTGACAAACAAAGAGATCTGCTCATATTACTGCTGTTCTCCATCAATTACACTGGTTACCTGTCTCATCCTGTAATAAATATAACATCCTTTCTCACATTCAAACCTTGGCATGGCTGCTTGTTCCTGCTTATCTTTTACTCCTTCATCTTTATAACCCTTGTTGCAGTCTTACATCTTAGCATGAGATTATCTGTTGAGATCATCTATTGACTTTTTCTGGGTGACTGGATCAAAGTCCAGCTCACTGTCAATAAAGCAGATGTTAATCTGCGCTGTTAAAGTGGTTGAGTTCCCAGAGATTACCAAGTTTTAAGGGAAGGTACAGCTGTAAATCAGTCCCAAGAAATGAAAAGGTACTACAACCTCTAGTACTCTTCAAAAATGTACTACAACCTCTAGTACTCTTGAAAAATGTACTACAATCTATAGTATTCTTGATTGCACACACTTTTCCAGTGTTGAACAAAAATACTCTCTAGTGCTTCCAGTTGGACAGAACAATCTCTCTCTCTCTTTCACTCTCTCTCTCATTCTCTCTCTCTCTGTCTGTCTCTCACACACACACATTCATTCTAAACTTTTAACATGTTACTTTACAGTGTTGTTTGCTTCTTCCAGGCATGAGGTCATGTAATGAGACAGCAAGCCTTCACCGCCCAACACTCAATCCTCAAAATCCCAACACTCCCTCGTTCTCCAGTCCCCATGCTCTCTCCTCCAGTTTCCCCATTCTGAAAGGACCTGCAGGAAGT
This sequence comes from Sternarchorhynchus goeldii, assembly GCA_028565775.1. Taxonomy (NCBI): domain Eukaryota; kingdom Metazoa; phylum Chordata; class Actinopteri; order Gymnotiformes; family Apteronotidae; genus Sternarchorhynchus; species Sternarchorhynchus goeldii. The sequence continues at coordinate 179,595 of JAOXYF010000010.1, forward strand.
CCGTATGTCCAGCTACAGGATGCACATGTCATGGTTTCCTGTTACATTTTTACTCGTTTTTTGTATTAGAGGTGTTGGGGTGTGAACGTGTCCAAAACTGAACATTTAATAATTAAACAATGCATTAGATTTTGGAAGAAAATCCTGACTAATTAAATATTTACTAGTTGAAACCTTAAACATTCATGTATTCATTGTCTGTTATGGTATTTCTGTGTTTCCAAGTCCAGTTACTCTTATGACATTAAAAAAACACTTGTTTATTGTGTTTTTTGTGGGTTTTTTTTTTTTTTTTGCAGTCTGAATCCAAATATATTTTCAGAATTTATATATCACCCATATTTTTGTTCCAGTATACACATATGTTTATATATGTTTATATGTTTATATATGTTTATATCTTCAATATACATACATGTATAGCAAGGAAAGTGGATTCCCTGTTTTGGACACTGACGAGGGATGAAGAGGGATGTTCCTGAGGCCAAATACAGACAAAAATAATACATTTTATATTTTAGAAGTTATGCCTGTTACATATTGTAAGTACGTTACACATTGTAAGTATACATCTGTTATTTGTGAATAAATAATATATAATTAATGTACAATTAATATGAAATTATAAATATAAAAAACAACCATACGTGATTTTAAAAATTCTAAAAAAAGAGACTTGAATTCAGTGTGAAATGTACTATAAGGTCCATCTATCTGAGTTTGGGAAGCACAAACGTCCCCAGTGCTTTTACGTATGTGCCAGTACTTTAGTGTGCAAAACCAGAAAACACGTATGTTAGGTTTCCCTTACAACGTACACTACATATAAGCCACTTTCTCCAGTGTCTCATTAGGTTTATTCAGTCTGAGTGTAGCCGTAGGAGTCACACACACCCCTCCTCTGGCCACCTCTCCGCCCACCTCACTGTTAGTCGAGGGTTTGTGGCCACGTCTCAAAGCCATTCTTTGTACACTAGCGAAGAGCGTTAGAATCAGGCACGTTCAACAGGGTTTACAGATCTAAAGTATCTTTTTTACAAAAAGTGTTGCACAGGAGCATCGAAGTAGTGTGGAGGTAAGACACCCAGTCTCCTAGCATTTCCAGAGGTATTTGTAAATCAAAACTCAAAAGCTTATAACGCACCTAATATTAGATTTACAGGACATCGTCGCGTCACTAAAATCTTACCACTTTTCTTCCCTTCGTCTCTTATGACTTGGTGGTTAGATCATGTGGCGCACGCGACCCTCTGCGCAGCGCAGCGACGTGACCGAGAAGAAGGTTTTTGTTTTCCGAGGAGCTTCTAACTACGAGCTCGTATGGGTGATGATGTTTCTGAAGTAGATTTGCCGCTCAATAAAATGTGAAGTTAATTAGTACGCCAAACAAACGACGTTCCTGCTGTATTAGTAGTTTTTACTTTAGGTTCCTTTACTGAAGAGTGTTGGCCAGTTTGAGCCCCTCGGTGTGCCTCCGCTCTGTGGAGTCGCTCCATATGCGAATCTGAACTATTTTTTTGTTGCGCCACCAATAAAGTGCAACGAACAGCGAAACGCGGCTGTGTTTGCTTTGTCCGAGAGTGTGTATTAAGGGGTTACAGAGGCTCGAGCTGTGTTTGTCCGAGAGTGTGTATTAAGGGGTTACA
>JAOXYF010000010.1:204268-217034 GCA_028565775.1 Sternarchorhynchus goeldii
TATATATATATGTACGTGATGGAGGATGTACACGATCGAAGAGATGTGATTTATTACTGCGATAGAGCATCATACCGCGTTTATGGGACACGAGGAACTATAGTATCACATACGAACGGTATAAAGCGAAGGCTAAACGCACGTGGCTGAATGATTACCCGTATACACACGCATCGGAACGCAGTCAGGGCTCTGCTGACAGGGCGATCCTTTAATCGGCCGACTTGTGCTGCACGTGTTGAAGCGACCAAAACACATGAACACTCAAGAAGATTATAGCAAACACCTGTACACCTGCACACTCCTTTACACCTACAAACTCCTGTACATCTCTACACGCTAATGCACGTCTCTACACGCTAACGCACCTCTCTACACTGTGACGGCCTAACAGTATAAAGAGAGAAGAGGTATCTGCTGTGATTGGCTAACAGTGTAAACAAAGGGGTGCAAGGGAGTTGTACGGGAGTTTGTAGGTGTAAGGATGGGTATAGAGAGGTGTTAGTGTGTAGAGATGTGTGTTAGTGTATAGAGATGTGTGTAGAGAGGTGTGTTTGTGTGTAGAGTAATAAGGATGTCAGGAACAGTGTGTGGGGGGGACTTCTTTAGTCAGATAAAGGGAGCTAATTGCTTAGTACCGTGTTATTTAATACAATGTTATTTAGTACCGTGTTATTTCTGGCACTGATTTCCTTCTAGCAGCGGTCAGACAGGTACAGTGACTCTGTTTAGTATTTTGGATTTAGCTGAAAAAGCTGGAACTCTCCCCTTTCCTCACAAAACCATATGGAGTGTCAGGGAGGCTCCGCATCCTTCAGTCTTATTCAGGCCTTGTCCTGTTTCAGGGAAGGAGGGAGGGAGGGAGGGAGTGAGAGAGAGAGAGAGAGTGAGTGAGTGAATGAGAGTGAAGGGGAGAGAGTGAAGGGGAGAGAGTGAGTGAGTGAGAGGGAGAGAGAGTGGTATGGGCTGGAAGGGTTCAGGTTTAACTGATGGTCTGTATCTGACTCTCCTAGGTGTTATGTGCTTTCTCCTGCTCCCGGGATCCCAGTAACATGAAACATGACCCATTTATAAGCTCTGTGTATATGTGCGGGGGGGTAAAACACACAAAACTGTGTGTGTGTGAGCTAACGTGCAGACACGTGTTGGTGTATAGCGATGTGTGTTAGCATGTAGAGATGTGTTAGTGTGTAGAGATGTGTATAGAGATGTGTGTTAGTGTGTAGAGATGTGTGTTAGTGTGTAAAGAGGTTTGTTAGTGTGTAGAGATGTATATGGAGATGTGTGTTAGTGTGTGGAGATGTGTGTTACTGTGTGTGTGTGAGCTCTGAATGCAGTGTGTGTGCATGTGTGTAAGCTGTGTGAAGTGTGTGCGTGTGTGTGTGTGTGTGTGAAGTGTGTGTGTATGGCATGCTCCAGTGTCTGGATATGTCTACAGTACAGTGCTTTGTACTCTGACAGCACAAGATCATTCCAGTAAATGACCCAAAATGGAACTGATGTTTTATCCCAGTGTTTGACAAGACTCAGGCTCCAGGGTGAGTTCCAGGGTGAGTTCCAGGGTGAGTTCCAGAGTGAGCTCCAGGGTGAGCTCCAGGGTGAGCTCCAGGGTGAGCTCCAGGGTGAGTTCCAGGGTGAGTTCCAGGGTGAGTTCCAGGGTGAGTTCCAGGGTGAGCTCCAGGGTGAGCTCCAGGGTGAGTTCCAGGGTGAGTTCCAGGGTGAGCTCCAGGGTGAGTTCCAGGGTGAGCTCCAGGGTGAGCTCCAGAGTGAGCTCCAGAGTGAGCTCCAGGGTCCAGTGGAGCAGTGATGTCTGAGACCAGGTGGGATAAGCCAGTGTGCTGAGGCAACAGCAGTGCAGCTCTGCTTTTAGACAACAGAATAACTACTCCCCTCGCCTCTCCTCCATCTCTCCCCTCGCCTCTCCTCCATCTCTCCCCTCTCCTCCCCTCCCCTCTTCTCCATCTCTCCCCTCGCCTCTCCTCCCCTCCATCTCTCCCCTCCCCTCCATCTCTCCCCACGCCTCTCCTCCCCTCTCCTCCCCTCCGCTTTCCTCCATCGCTCCCCTCCACTCTCCTCCATCTCTCCCCTCCTCTCTACTGTAGCTGATGGAGATGCTTTACCTGTTCCAGAGGGCCAGGTGAGTGTGTCCTTCTCACCACACACACACACACTCCACATTACTGAACTACCACACTCATACACACATACACACACACACACACACACACACACACACACACACACTTCACATTACTGAACTACCACACACACTGTCTACCTTTGGCAACTCAGCTTGTCCCACCCCACATGCAACACTTCCTCAGCTGGTCCAGTCCATGGGCGTGGCCATCTACCGTGCACTGGACTGGGGACTGGCTGACAGTGAGGAGCGGGAGCTGAGTCCGCAGCTGGAGCAGCTCATCGAGCGCATGGTGGGAGGTGGGGGCAGCGGAGACACCAGTGGCTGCGGTAGCAGCACAACAGAGGACGAAGGCTACAGTGGCCCAGAGGAGGAAGAGGAGGAGGATGAGGAAGAGGGAAGCATGCGTGCAGTACGCACATTTCGCCAGGTGATGGCACTTTGCGCCTGCAGGCTGGTGAATCCGGGCCAGGCTCCAGAACACTACCAGGCAGTGTGTAGGGCACTGTTCCTGGAAACCCTGGAGCTCCAGACATTCCTGTGCAGAATTCGTGATGCCAAGGAGGTCAGTAGTCCAAACCCACATGGGCAATGGGGTAAGGTAGAGTGGGTTAGGTGTAGGGCAGGGGAGGGTGTAGAGTAGGGTTTAGGGAAGCGGAGGGTGTAGGAGTGAGTGGGGTGAAGGGTAGAGAGTGTAGGAGTGAGTGGGGTGAAGGGTAGAGAAGGATAAAATAAACAGGGCTACTCAAACCTGATTGTCATCCCACTGATTGAAAACACCTGAATCTAACTTCACCTTCAAATTAACTGCTAATCCTAGAGGTTCACATACTTTTGCAACTCACAAATATGTAATATTGGTTCATTTTCCTCAATAAATAAATGACCAAAATAAGTCTTAAATAAATAAGTATATTAAATAAGTATAATATTTTTGTTTCATTTGTTTAGTTTGTTTTTTATCTACTTTTAGGACTTGTGTGAAAATCTGATGATGTTTTAGAATATCAAATTCTAAAATATAGAAAATTCTAAAGGGTTCACAAACTTTCGAGTGCCTCTGTTCGTTCATAGTTAGTATTGTATAGTTGTTTTGTGCATTGTTTAAACATTGTTTGGTGAACACTTATTTGATGCCCCAGAACCCCCACCACATTTTCCATGAAAAATACACTTTATTTTGGATACATATGTAAACAAATAATTTTGCTGACTCAATAAATTTAGACACAAATACAAACACTGGGTCTACAAACCTGATTGAAAAAAATGGTGTAGTAAAGGATGTAGGGTGGGGAGGTTTTTTATGTAAGTGTGTGTGTGAGTAATGACTATGTTTTTGTGTGTGTGTGTGTGTGAGTACTGACTTTGTGCAAGTGTGTGCGTGTGTGAGTGCTGAGTGTGTGTTAGTGCTGAGTGTGTGTATGTGTGTGTGAGTGCTGAGTGTGTATATGTGTGTGTTAGTGCTGACTGTGTGTGTGTATATGTGTGCTGACTGTGTTAGTATATGTGTGCTGACTGTGTGTGTGTGTGTGCAAGTGTGTTTGTGTGCTGACTGTGTGTAAGTGTGTGTGTATGTGTGCTGACTGTGTGTATGAGTGCTGACTGTGTGTGTGTGTATGAGTGCTGACTGTGTGTGTGTGTATGAGTGCTGACTGTAAGTGTGTGTGTGTATGAGTGCTGACTGTAAGTGTGTGTGTGTGTGAGTGCTGACTGTAAGTGTGTGTGTGTGTGTATGAGTGCTGACTGTGTGTGTGTGTGTGTGTATGTGTGCTGACTAACTGTATTTTTTATAGATGCTGAGAAAGATTAAAACTGAAGAGCCACAGGAGGAGCAATGTGCTGCTGAATTGGACAACCTCAAAAACACTGACTGGGTATATACATACACATACACACACACAAACACAACCTCAAAAACACTGACTGGGTATATACATACACAAACACACATACACACACACACACAAACACGACCTCAAAAACACTGACTGGGTATATACATACACATACACACACAAACACAACCTCAAAAACACTGACTGGGTATAAACATACACAAACACACACACACATACACACACACACACAAACACGACCTCAAAAACACTGACTGGGTATATACATACACTCACACACCTATACACACACACGCGCACACACACACACACACACACACACACTTTCTCTCTCACACACACACATTCTCTCTCACACTCACACCCACAGTCTCACACACACACTTTGTATCACACTCGCACACACATACACACTCATGTGTGCATGTGTGTGCGTGTGTGCGCGTGTGTGCGTGTGTGTGTGTGTTGTCAAGGCTCGTCTGTGGGTGCAGCTGATGAAGGAGTTGAGGCAGGGTGTGAAGCTGAAGAAGGTGGAGCAGCAACCATTCGACCCCCTGCCCTCTGAGTTCAGCCTCACACCCTTTGAGATGCTTATGCACGACATTCGCACACGCAAGTACAGCCTGCGCAAAGTTATGGTGAGAGATCACACAAACACACACAAACATACACACGCAAGTACAGTCTGTGCAAAGTAATGGTGAGAGATCACACACACAACACACACAAACACAAAACACACGCACACACACAAGTACAGCCTGCACAAAGTAATGGTGAAAGCTCACACACAAAACACACCCCCACATATGCATACATATTTTAGGCTCCTCCCACCAGCTTTGGCTGACAGGACGTTTAATGATGGAGCTTGTGTTTCTGTGCTGCACCCAGGTGGACGGTGACATCCCCACACGTGTTAAGCAGAATGCTCACGAACTCATCCTGGATTTCATCAGATCAAGACCTCCACTGAAACCTGTGAGACCAATCTGATATGACTGTGTTTCTCCATTTATTTCTAACATTCATAACACTGGAACTGAATTCTATTACAGTAACATCACACTAGAACAGCTATACTTACACACTAATGTATGAACTTGTATATCATTAATAATATATTTAGTTGGTTTAAAGTTTTTCTGTTCTACTGAACTGTACTTTGTAGCTGAACCCAACAACCACTGTGATGTACTGATGTGTGTGTGTGTGTCTGTGTGTGTGTATATGTATATATGTTTGTATGTGTGTGTGTGTGTGTGTGTATTTATATATGTATTTGTGTGTATGTATATATATGTTTGTGTGTGTGTGTGTGTGTATTTATATATATTTGTGTGTGTGTGTGTGTGTGTGTGTGTGTATTTATATATATTTGTGTGTGTGTGTGTGTGTGTGTGTAGGCGGCGGAGCGCACCCTGCCCCCACGCCCCCTGCAGCTGCAGTCTCTACATGATCGAGTTCTGGCTGAGATCCGTCAAGAGCACAAACTGCGTCCTGTGGAGCCACGGAGCTCCAAGAGACGTGCGTCAATCACTGCCTCCTTTATCCAATCAGCAGCAGTCAGTCAGTCAGTCTTCGCCTCCATTCTGTGTGTTTCAGAGCCTGCAGTACAGCATGATAACCGTTTGGTGTTTGGAATTGTGTTTGTGACTGTGAAAAATTGACAGTGTGTTGTGGTTTTTCCAGTTATGCCATGTATTGTTTGTGTGTATGTGTATGTGTGTGTGTGTGTGTGTGTGTGTGTGTGCTGTAGTGGTTGTGTTTTAGTTACACATTTACTTTTGACTTCTAATTTACCAGCAGTCTCACATTAACAGTGTGTGTGTGTGTGTGTGTGTGTGTGTGTGTGTGTATTAGTTCATGGTTATGTCTTTGCTCCCTCTACTCAGCATTTGGTTCCCTTCCTTGCCTGGCACACACCTGCCACTGTGAACTCAAATCCACTTCCTGCATTGACCTGTCCATCATGGAGGCTGGGTACCGCCCACAGCCCCGCCCCCGGATCTTGCTGAAGGCCCCCACCTTGGCAGAGATGGAAGAAATGAACTTGTTTGAGGTGTGTTGGGGGAGGGAATGTCATCAAAGATGTAGTAAAAATGTGCTCCTTTCCTTTCATATTTTATTTCATATTTCTCTGGAAACTTTGGGGTTGGGATTTACTTTGTAGGTTAGGGGTTGTGGTTAGAGTTGGGGTCAGGGTTAGGGGTTGTGGTTAGGCATTAGGGTTAGGGATTCGGATTAGGGTTAGGGGTTTATGATAAACCTAACCTGAGTGCTACAATGACCTTTCTACTACATCTATATCTTTACTACAGTGTTCAGTAATATATGCACTCTGATAAATGAAATCAAATAACCAAATAAACTCAAAGCTGTTTGTGACATCACACTAGCATGAGCGCAACACTGAATATTTACCAATCCTGCAAAAAGAAATGGAGATACAGACTAAAGAGGGTAGAAGGTTATAGACATATTCATACACACTGTTCATACACACTGTTCATACACACTGATCATACACACTGATCATACACACTGTTCATACACACTGATCGTACACACTGTTCGTACACACTGATCGTACACACTGATCGTACACACTGATCGTACACACTGTTCGTACACACTGATCGTACACACTGATCGTACACACTGATCGTACACACTGATCATAAACACTGATCATAAACACTGATCATACACACTGATCATACACACTGATCATACACACTGTTCATACACACTGATCATAAACACTAATCATACACACTGTTCATACACACTGATCATAAACACTGATCATACACACTGATCATACACACTGATCATACACACTGATCGTACACACTGATCGTACACACTGTTCGTACACACTGATCGTACACACTGATCATAAACACTGATCATACACACTGATCATACACACTGATCATACACACTGTTCATACACACTGTTCATACACACTGATCATAAACACTGATCATACACACTGTTCATACACACTGATCATACACACTGATCATACACACTGATCATACACACTGATCATAAACACTGATCATACACACTGATCATACACACTGTTCATACACACTGATCATACACACTGATCATACACACTGTTCATACACACTGATCATACACACTGATCATACACACTGATCATACACACTGTTCATACACACTGATCATACACACTGTTCATACACACTGTTCATACACACTGTTCATACACACTGATCATACACACTGATCATAGACACTGATCATACACACTGATCATAGACACTGATCATAGACACTGATCATAGACACTGATCATACACACTGATCATACACACTGATCATACACACTGATCATACACACACGCAAAAATAAAAGTGAGCCAGTGCACCAAAGGATTTTAAATCCTATTGTAAATCTTAACTTTACAACCTAACCTTAACCCTAATCTAACCCTAACCCCTAACCCAACCCTAAACTCAACCTTCTTCCCACTCCTCACTCTTTCCTTCCCCCTCACCCACTGGATGTATTAGTGTGCCTGTGCAAACAAAGGTTTTTATGGTTTGTGTGTGATCTCTCACCATTAACCCTTATTTCATAAACCTAACCCTAATCTTAACGCTAACCTAACCCTAACACTTAGCTCACGCCGCTAGAGACAGAGGCTGACTGGAACTGGACAGTTGATCAGAACTTTTCCTCAGTCTAAACCAGTGTAAACCTCAGTTTTTGTAGCTAGTAGGATCAGAATGTGCATGAACATAATTAATTAAAAGACCCAACATGCCTTGTGCTTTCAGGCTGCTGGTTGTGTAAATGGTTGGGAAAAGGTTTCTTGGCACATGAGCATCCTTGATACATCATAGCCTTTGTATCAAAGTATTACTGAGTATTACTGAACACCCTTAGCCTTGGTACCACATTGGTGTGTGTGTGTGTGTGTGTGTGTGTGCGTGCACTCTGTAGGATGAAGACTCTCCAGACGGCGGTGAGATTAAGCGTGTGGAGAGCTCTCCGCTCCCTTTGATGCGAGACCGCTCCTTCTCTGAGCATGACCTGTCAGACCTGCTCTCTGAGCCAAACATCAACATCCGCCCACGGGGGGAGAGACCGCGCTGCTCTACCTTCACAGCACCAACTGCTACACACACACACAGAGGTTAGACAGACACACACACCACACATATACACACACACACACCACACACACATTCATGACACCTCACACACACTAGGGGTATAGGGTTTAGGGTTCTCATTTTTACTGGACCAGTTAAAAAGCTGTCAGTAGGTCCTGCTCACAGGACTACAGTGACTGTTGTTAATAGGATTCAGTTTCAGATTTACTCAGAACAAGGGACAGCTGCAGTTTCTCAGTGTAAACACTAGGGGCAGTCATATCTCATGTGCTGGGCTGGACTACAGCATGTCTCCTCCTTCTGTGTCTCTGCATCTGTACTAAAACTCCATCATCAGATGATACAATCAAACGTATTTAAAACTTAAACATGAACTGTTTTTTAAATCATGTTTAGAAAGACAGATTTGTTTTGGGGGGTTTGTGGTAAGAATCAGTAATACTCCCTTGGAAATTCAAATAAATACATTTTACAGCAAAACGTATTTATCATGTTTACAGCAAAACTGATAGAAACTGATTATTATTATTAATGATAATGTTTTCTCTACTATATATCTGTGTGTCCAGCCTCCTTCCCTGTGATTGGTTGGGTGTCCCCTGCCTCTCACTCTCTAAGTGCAGTGGAGGAGGTGAGTGAAGCATCAAGTCCTTCATCAACTGTCAGCACCTGCCAGTGGATGGTGAGTTTCCTAATCACCCCGCCCCAAACACGCCCACATAACCATAACTCTAACCCTAACCCACATAATCATAACTCTAACCCTAACCCTTTAACACAAGTCTCTCTCAGACATGCTAGGGTTAGGGTTTGACTGAAGGTTTGACTGAAGCAAACCTTAAAACCCCAGCTCTGTCTTTCTCCCCTCCTCCCTAACTCCACCCCTCTTTAACTCGACCTCTCCTTCTGACACACAGGAGGAGTTCAGTCACCCAGTCGAGAGCCTCGCGTTAACAGTGGATGAGGTCATCAGCGTGCGCAGAGTGTTGGTGAAAGCCGAGATGGAGAAGTTTCTCCAAAATAAAGAACTCTACAACAACCTGAGAAAGGGCAAGGTGACACACACACACACACACACACACACACACACACACACAGACAACACGCACACATACAGGTCCAGTCCCAGTACTCAGAGGTGGCACTGCACCTTCAAGTGGTGATATTTATGTTGTTATTGAAATCTACTGTCATGTCCATCTGGTAATGCACATGCAAATATATTGCCCTCAGATAGCTAAATGTTAGCTATCCCTAACTCTAATCCTAAACCCTAACCCTTAACCCTATCCTTAACCTTTAACCCTTGAGTCTGTGAAGACCATTGAATACTATCTTAGCATGGTAGCAGCAAGAAACCTAACAGGTGCTTTAGTAAATATAACATATAACATGGTAAAATAATGTGAAGCGACAGGTTTATTTGTTTGTTTGTTTGTTTATATGTTGGTGTTGCTCTTTGGGGAAAGTCCCACCCTTGAAATACAGACTTTGGTTCTGAGTCTGAAGTTTGTGAACAAAAAAACAGCTGCATCTTCACTGAAAAGTGATGAAATGCCAGTTTGCCTTGTGTGTGTGTGTGTGTATTCGTGTTTGGGTGTATGTGTGTATGTACGTGTATGGGTGTGTGTGTGTGTGTGTGTGTGCGCGTGGTTGTGTATGTACGTGTATGGGTGTGTATGTACGTGTGTGTGCGTGCGTGTGTGGGTGTGTGTGTGTGTGTGTGTGTGCGCGTGTGTGTGTGTGCGTGTATGGGTGGGTGTGTGCGCGTGGGTGTGTATGTACGTGTATGGGTGTGTGTGTGTGTGTATGTGTGGGTGTGCACGTGGGTGTGGGTGTGTGTGGGGGTGTGCGTGTGTGTGTGTGTGTGTGTGTGCGGGTGTGTGTGTGTGCGTGTGTGTGTGCATGTGTGTGTGTGTGTGCACGTGGGTGTGTGTGTGTGTGTGTGTGTGTGTGTGTGCGTGTGTGTGTGTGTTTAATAGGTGTGCTGCTGTTGCCGGGTAAAGTTTCCTCTCTTTTCTTGGCCTTCTACTTGTCTGCTGTGTAAAAGGTTGGTAGGATACTGTGCTTGTATTTCTTGGCCTGTTTGGTGGAGCCGAGGCTCTGGTGCTTGTGCTGACCTCACCTGTTCCTCCCACAGGGCTGTGTGCAGCTCCTGCAGTGCCAAGGTAATTCACAGCTGCTGTCATCATACACCTCAATGTGCACATCCATGTCTGCATGCTGCAGTGGGTGGAGAGGATAATGTATGATGATTTGGAGAGTCGTTTGAACAGCCAGCCGTGGTAAGGCTGTGCCTTCTCCTTTACTGCTCTGTTTGTCTGTGGTTTCAGATGAAGATGCCCTCTAAAAAAATGGCTCATATTCCAGTTTACACCGTGGGTTTCCATAGCAGCCCAAAAAGTCATGGCCACCGGAGTGAAGTCTACAAGTGAGTCACATGATGATTGCTGCAGTTGTAGAGAGCAGAGCAGCTTAATAACCTCCATCACCCAGATCCCTGATAACCTCCATCACCCAGATCCCTGATAACCTCCATCACCCAGATCCCTAAGCATTCTTATGTAACAGGCGGTGCTCTCTGTCTTGTGTAGTTGCACTAACACTGTGGTGGCAGGAACAGAAACAGTGACATCACACCTCTGCACCACTAAAGACAGTGACTCCATGCTTTACTTGTTTAAAAAGGATTCTCTTTTTCTGTCTCTCTTTCTATCTCCCCTTTCTCTCTCTATCTCTGTCACACTCTCATTCTCTCTCTCTCTGTCCTTCCCAGGTCTTTGCGGTCTCTCTCCAGGTGCTCTGTAGAAGAGGAGTTTCCATACCTCTATGCTGCAGGCTGTATCCTGAGGGATGTTTGTGCTGACTGCACCAAGTTTGTTGCTGACGTTGTTTCCTCTAGCCGTCGGAGTCTTGATTTCATCAACAACACACCCAAAAGAGAGAAGCCACACCCATCCCACACCCACACCCACCATACCTACGCTCGTCATACCCAAACCCACCATACCACACATGCCACTCCCCTCATCACAGCTCCATGTCCTCCAAAGGTGGAGAAATCTTAAGAACTGATTACATCAAGGCGTGGCTGTTGGTGCAGTGCCGGCCTGCCCAGCTAACACTAACCCTCCTCCAGCGTGACCCCTAATCTGCCCGGGTGATCCTAACCCTCCTCTAGTGTTACCCCTGACCTGCCAGGGTGACCCTAACCCTCTTCCAGCGTGACCCCTGACCTGCGAGTGCCACCCTCAAGAGCTGTTTGTTAGCAGTAGCACCGCATAGCTAGGAGACACTCAGGAAGCTTGAACACTGACCTATGATTCCTGACCTCATTCTTCACTGTATGGGCCTAGTGGATGGTGTCCAGAGTTAGGGAGGTGTTGTCAGGGCCAGTGGAGTTGCATAATAACCACTTGAGGAGGAAGAGGCGGAGATGAAGATTTAATTTCTCTTTTGCCTTGTTTAAGCTTGAATGTAAAATAAACTTGATAAATAAGTTTAACAGTACCTTCGCAGCACCTTTCTCTGGGCAGATGGGGCATTTACCAAAGTAGATGGCTTAGTATATGAGTATACTAGTATATGAGTATACTAGTGTATGAGTATATGGGTATACGAGTTAATATATGAATATACCAGTATATGAGCATTCCAGTATATAGGTATATAAGTTAGTATATGGGTATACTAGTGAAAGATAATATGAGTTAATATATGAATGAGCATACGAGTGTACTAGTATAGGAGTATTCTAGTGTATGGGTATATGAGTTAGTATGCGAGTATACTATATATACTTATATGAGTATACCTGTGTGAGTACATGGGTATGAGTTAGTATATGAGTATACTTGTACATGAATATATGAGTATACCAGTGTATGAGTATATGATGAAGTATCAAGTGAATGTGTAAATGATAATTGTTGACAAGCTTGCAGGTGTTGAAACTGCTCTGAAATATGGAACAGATGTTCTGTGCCTGTACACTGAAATGTTTTTTAATTGGCTTCAGTGCAGCCATTTTTGGCATTAGAATTACGTAAAAGAAAATGAAATAGATTGCATTATGTTGTTGATATATTCCAAAATTTAAATGGAATATAATATTCTATATTTTCAATGCATCATATTTTGTATTGGTTAACTGAATGTATCAGGGATTGTGGTTATGTGGTTTGCCTGCTCAAGGATGGGGTGTCTGTTACTCCACTCAACATAACCTGAAGTGAAGTCCCACACACACCTCCACCCAACATAACCCTGAAGAGAAACCCCACACACAAACCTCCACCCAGACTTACACCACTGGCTGCAGCTGGAACCTCCACCAACCATATCACGTGATCCTTTTGTAAATGCTGTAGATCTGCAATAAATCAAATCTAAAAAAACAAATTTGTATGTGTGTTGGGTGGGGTGGGGGTTCTGTGTGAACACGTGATAAAAGGAGGTTATAAAAACATCTTTAACATAGCCACATAAACATCTAGGCTATAAAAACATCTTTGATATAGCCACGTAAACATGTAGGTTATAAAAACATCTTTAACATAGCCACATAAACATCTAGGCTATAAAAACATCTTTGATATAGCCACGTAAACA
>JAOXYF010000010.1:243323-256236 GCA_028565775.1 Sternarchorhynchus goeldii
GTCATCTGGAGTGAATTCAGTGGTAGTGATATAGGCTGCTGTTAGGCCAATCCACCACATTCTCACTTCTTCTTGTGTGACAAACAAATCAGATGAGCACCTGATTCCTCAAATACTATAATACTCCCCTGATACTGGTAGTGCTGGTCTCATGAATATTCATACTACACTTTCTCCTACTCACCTTTTTACACTGGTTCACTTTCAGTGCTGCAGTCTGCAGTCAAACAAAACAGCTCCTTTAAATAGAAGAGCGTTACACGCATCTCTGGTGAATCCAGTCTGAAACACTGCGATGATTTGGGGAAATGAGGCCCTGATTTGTTGTATTTAAATGGGTAAAACATGCAGCAGAGAAACCAGCCTAAATATAACAGAATGAACATATTCAGTTTATTGCTTAAATGCAATGAAATATTCAATGTGATTGACAGTCCTCTTCTCCGGGTGAGGGTCGTACCAGACGAACATGAGAGTTCTCATAAAGCCGAGTGGTGAGGAGGTGGGAGTGGGATATTTGAACCTGTGTGATTTTTGAATTGTTTCTCTCACATACACACACCCTGCTCTCTTTGAATCGTTTCTCTGTCATACACATACACCCTGATCTCTTTGTAAGAAGATCTTTATTGGCTCCAGACTTACTTCCCTGTTGAAGATTCTGTGTATTTCAACTACTGTAACCCAGTAAGAGAGGCCTATTGATGTGTTTCCAACATATCTTTATTCTGCACTGATTTTGGCATGAGTACAGGAATGCTCACATAGGGATATGTAAGTATGTGAAGGTGAGCGAGAGAGAGAGAGTGAGAGAGCATAGATCAGACTTCCCTGGAGAGAGAGTGAGCGAGCATAGATCAGACTTCCATGGAGAGAGAGTGAGAGAGCATAGACTTCCCTGAAGAGTGACTCATTTTTTGTCCCAGGTGTATGTATGTGTGTGTGTGTTGCCTGAGGTGGGGTGATCGATTACTGCAGCCACTCCAACACTCTCCATCCTCTCTGCCTCCACCCTAATGTCCAGCAAAGTGACAGGAAGTACTTCCTAATTCATGAGACAGCCCTGATAAATGTTTAATGGCCTACTTTAACCTTCTATGAGGAGGTTTTTCCAACAGATGTGAACTTTCCAGATCAGCTCAGCAGATACTGCATACACATCAGAAGATAGACGGTGCGCCCCAAACAGAAGAGAGGAGTGTGTAACACAGTCTGCTTAGATCTGGGTTACTAAAGGTCTTATCTAAATTACAGCTGTTGTTTATGTTTTTGCTAGCGTTGGTACGCCTGCTCTCCTCATTAATAGAGTAGCCACCAGTTCAGATAGGGTTAGATTTAGGGTTAGGGTTACCCTTACATCATAACATATGTGAGAGTTAAGTATTACAGTTGTAAATGTAATGCCAGACCGTATACCCTAGATGTAGACACGTTCTCCTGTGTAGTATATGCCGTTGGGAGACAAAGGGTTGTCTATATATAATGTTTCATGGACAGCTGACGGAAAAAACACATTCATGAACCCACAGCGGGTGCTGGTTCCCTGCACATGGTGGGTGAAGTTCGATCCAGGAGAGCTGACTGATTTTCCAGTGGCTTTAACTAGTGAGTCAGAGAGAGTCAGTGTGTGTTAGAGAGAGTTAGAGCGAGTTAGATAGAGTTAGAGTGAGTTAGAGAGAGAGAGTTAGAGTTAGTTAGAGTGAGTTCGAGAGAGTAAGAGTGAGTTAGAGAGAGAGTGAGTTAGTGAGAGAGTTAGAGTGAGTTAGGGAGTTAGAGAGTTAGAGCGCCCTGTAGCTTCATTCCCACAGACAGAAAATCCGCTTGTGTTGTGTTGCACATGCTGACAGCCAGACATGAGGTCGGTTAGCGAATAAATACTTAATTTCAGACATAATTTACGAGAGGGATACATAAAAACACAACAAAATAGAAAATACTACTTATATAAAATATAGCTAAAGCTAACGAAAAAAAATTATTTTCCAGTCAGTTTAGAATGGAACATGAAACAGTTTAAACACTGTCACAGTTTAGGCTAGAAAAATCAACAGAAAAATCCATAGCAGCTAAAATGAAAAAAAACTATTGTTGGATGAAAGTTAGTTTTCAGGTAGTGTTGGTTAGCCTCAGGGATTTGGGATCAGAAACCCTACGAATCTGTGGGATCAGCTTCCCTTTGTAAACTTGTGTAGAAATATTCTTAGAAATAAAATTTTGATGGTCCTTTGAATCTGTTGTCATAATCTGGTGTCAGATTCAACAGACCATCTCATCATCAGGAAGCAAATCTGCAAAAATCTAAACCTTCTAACCAATCCACCCCTCGCAAAACGAGTCATCCCATCCATGGTGCTTCTAGTTACTACGTCACCATCTACCGGCCAGTGGCACAATTTTATTTTTAAAAGCTGGACCGAAATATTCGATTATGAAACTGGTGAATAAGAAGCCAACATGTTTACATAATAAAAATGGAGTCTTCACTAGGCTTAAACGTTAATTATTAATTATAATTATTTTAAATGTAGCTTTAATTAACGTTTTTTTCTAAGAATATGCGAAAACCTACTACATAGCAAGTTCATTTGATCACGAAGTGGTGTGTGTCTCCCTCTTACGTCCTGTCTCGGTAATGACACCTTCGTGACTGTAGGCTGATAATCACTGCCATTTCACTGCCATTTTCTCCCGTTCTCATCGACACCTCTTTTGATTTAATCGTTTAGCGTGAAGTTAACGTGTAAGAGTAGGAACAGTAGGATAATCAGCTAAGTGTTACATAATGCACGCACCGTATCCACAACAACTATCAATTTAGTGATCTGTTAGTTAGTCCAAAATGAGAAGAAAAAGAGGACTTGATAAATAATAAATGTGGTGCAGGGAGATGGATGTGGTTCCGACAACCGTCTGTCTCTCTTCACTCAGCCGTCTGTCCTGTCTGTTTTCATCCAGAGCCCGCTTTTCCCCCAACTTCACATTTTGTTGCAAAAATAGACAGTTTATTAATAACTTAAAAAGTCACCATTTTAGCAACTCTGACGTCATGTAGCATATAACTGATGTCGTCAGAGGCATATCTGTGCGCGCACAAGCACCAATGTTTTCTGGCTCATTTGGGTCACATTTATAGATTATTTTACTATTAATTAATGATTTAGTAGCTTTTGTCTCTAATGTATTAATCTGAGGATGATCTATGAATGCAAATTTCTAAAAGTAACTCAAATTTAAGAAAGTTTGATTACAGTGATTACACAGTGATGTAGGACAGTATTACTCAGTGATGTAGGACAGTAATACTTAGTGATTACTCAGTGATGTAGGACAGTAATACTTAGTGATTACTCAGTGATGTAGGACAGTATTACTCAGTGATGTACTCTGCTGGATGCTGGTGTGAAGTGTAGTAAACATCATAGAGGCTCAGTGTTTTCGGAAAATTACCAGCTGTGCCTGATTCTTCAGAGCAGCGTGATTCTGTGGAATATCAGGACTGATATACTCCTTCACACACTCTATACTGGAACACACACACGTCTCTCCTCACTCTCATATAGTCTCCCTTTCATAAATAGATTTAGAGAAATGACCCATAATCCTCTTCTGCTTGTGGAGCAAGGCTGAACTCCACACAGTTTCTTTTGTAACGGTCTCTGCTGAAATTGGCTTAGTGTCCCCACAGACAGTCAAAAGAGAGACAGGAAGACCCAGACCGGCTCTGAGGAGACATCCATGCGTGGAAACGCCTCTACCTTCCAGACAGGGTTATTATTATTATTATTATTATTATTATTATTATTAGGAGCTTGGTGAGGAACCTTTTCTTCCGTGGCTTTGCAGGAAGTTACATGGTTGGAATGGCACCTCTGTTCATGTTTTGTGATGGTGATTCCAGCACAGTTCCTATTGCTCTATCTCTTGATCTCTTCTCATGTGTTTTTGCACATGTGAGGTTTTCTCACGCTGGTGCTGATGATGCATCAAGGTCTGGACCCACTGGATGTGCATGTTGTCATAAGAACAGGACCATTTCCATCACTATAGATGCTTGTACAGCACCTCAACCTCACGCTGCCAGGACACGCCTCCAGTATGAAAGAAAAGAGTCCTGAATTAAGGTTGTTATGGTAATGGCCCACACTTCACAAAAGATATTTACATAGGCAGCCTGTTAGTGCGTATGTTGTTTTTTAGTTTAAATTCTCTCAGTTATTAATGAGCTGATTTCACCCAAAACACTCATTTGTGATTGAGACGCAGTTCTGCTTAACTGCAATAAAATTGTCACTTTAAATCACTTTTTCAAACTGTGGATAAATCAGACACTGAAGAGGTCTGCACTACAACAGGAACTGGATTCAGTGAACCACAAAACAAGAGCTTTACTTTCAAACACTTTCATTATGTTCTCCACCACATAACTGAAAACAAACAAACAAACAAACCCCCAGAAAAATAAAAGTAAAGAAAATGAACCAGAGAAAGAGCAAGAACAGGCATGCAGTGTCATGCGAGGGTTCGGGTTGACGGGAGTGTCCAGGCGGAGGGGCGGGACAGCCCCAGGACACGGTGGGCGTCACCCATACTCCGTCATTTCCACCACACACTACGAGTGCACAGTGTCTGCAGGCCCAGCCATCCAATCATACAGTCTGCACACGGTCATGTGACCAATCACATGCACTCCTACAGATCTCAGGAACTGGAGACAGGGTGGCCAAACATAGTACAAGTGTGCATCTCCATTCGTTTGATCTCCACCCTTCTCTCCATCTCCACCCTTCCATCTTCTCTGTCAGCAGGTTTTAAATGTTTGTACATTTACTCTTTTGTTTGTTTATTTACTTATTTTGGCTGCATAGAGAAACTGAGAGAAATGGGAAAGAGAAGAGAGCAGAGGGTTTAACTGTAGGAGTGCAGAATCAGACAGGCCCCACACACATGCTATAAAAACCAACGCAACGTCTTTACGTTCAGCCATTTAGGTCTGTATCTCATGCCTGTATCTCACTGCCATTTCGCTGTCTGCTCCGCCAGGTTAACACTCTGCTTTTCATATGCAGATCATCATGGAGACAAGCCCATAAAGCACAGCCTCACTTCACATTTTTGCCAAGAAAACCCCCAAAATAAAATGTACGTCTCTGTACTGCTCACAAAACTAGAGGAGTTTAGATCCTTATTTTTCTTAGAAGTTATCTGTACAAAACTAAAATGTACGTGAGCATGCAAATTTGTCCTTTTAAAAAACAAGGCAGTTGGCATTTTTCTTTCTTTCCCAGACCTCTTGCAAATAGCTAGAAAACTTTTTTCCCTTTTTTAAAATCTTTTATCGATAAATATTTATTTTGAAAGCAGCAGCTGGAAAAACATTAACAGTCTCTGAACGTCTGGTGGATAACACAGACGACCACAGGTGTGTGTGGGGGAAGGGCAGCAGGGTTGGGTACGACCATGATGGATGGATGGATGGATGGATGGAGGGAGGGAGGGAGGGAGGGGGAGAGAGAGAGAGACAGAGAGAGAGAGAGAGAGAGAGAGATAGAGAGTGAGTGAGTGAGTGAGTTGTTATGAACCCTGACGAGATTTAAAATGAGTTTGGCCTTATAGCACCTCTCACTTTAGCCCTCATTCAACATTCAAACAGTGTTACATTTGAAACATGAATCCTGTTACTGAAACTCAAACATGTATAAAATATGTGTACATGTATATGACGTAAAGCATATCACTTCATATGTACATGTATGTTACATAAAGAGCTGAAGGGTCACTGAGGATGTGGACTGCAGGTTGTGTTATCAGTAGGTTTTGGAACATATTTATAGGGGAACCCTTTCAGATGGGTTTGCACTGCAATGTTTGAGGTGTGTGTGTACTCTGTGTGTACTCTACTCTGTACTCTACTCTGTACTCTGTGTGTACTCTGTGTGTACTCTACTCTGTACTCTGTGTGTACTCTGTGTGTACTCTACTCTGTACTCTGTGTGTACTCTGTTTGTACTCTGTGTGTACTCTGTTTGTACTCTGTGTGTACTCTACTCTGTTAGTACTCTGTTAGTACTCTGTTTGTACTCTGCGTGTACTCTGTGTGTACTCTGTGTGTACTCCAGACCTCTGGCCATTTTGGGGCGTTTATAGCGCTGGAGCTTCCAGAATCTGAACTCTAACCCTAACTCTAACCCAAGTTCTAACCCTAACTCTAACCCTAAGCCTATTCTAACCCAAGTTCTAACCCTAACTCTAACCCTAACCCTAGTCCTAAAAATCTTTAAACTGTAGATAGATATCAGACAACCTGCATGATTCTTAATGCTAATAGAGATTTTAGAAAAGCGACACTGACATAATCAAGGACAAAAAATACCTTCCATGATCCTATGTGTGTGAGGGGGGAATGTGTGTGTGTGAGTGTGTGAGAGAGGGGGGAGTGTGTGTGTGTGTGTGTGTGTGTGTGTGTGGGTGTGTTTGTGTGTGTGTGTGCGTGTGTATGTTAGGGGAGGAGTGTGTGTGTGTGTGAGTGTGTAATTGGCTGAATGGAAGAGAGAGAATTGTTTGATAGGAAGCAAGTTGCATGAAAGTCCTGTAACCACCCCATGAGGAATCACTACAGGTGAGTTCAGCACTCTGAACAACACAGGTGAGTTCAGCACTCTGAACAACACAGGTGAGTTCAGCACTCTGAACAACACAGGTGAGTTCAGCACCGCAAGATCATCAAGCTTTAAAGCATTCTGAACAACTCAGGACGGGCACTGGTGTGTGTGTGCGTGTGTGTGTGTGTGAAGGTGTGCATGGGGGAGAGAGGGTGTGTGTGTGTATGTAGGGGCGTTTCCTGTGGACTCACATCACCTTCTCTCTGCTCCACATTCATGAGGTCAGAACCCAAACGGAATAAAAACCGATGATCAAGAACAACAAAAGGACAAATAAGGAAGTAAAAAGTATATCAATTAGAAAAGCATCAATAAACAATTCAGTTAAAGCTACAAGTAAAAGGATGTTTTCAGCTCTATACTTGAAAAAGTGTCAAACGAAGAAAAGCTGTTTAGAGAAGCAGAGATATTACAGAGAACTTCTGAGACCGAGTGCAGCTGTTTGGAAATTCACTTCTGGGGCTTTGCTTTGTCCTTTGACTTGTTTTGTAATCCCATCTGGAGGAGCATCGAGGGTCAGATCACACTCATAACTGATTTATAGCACTGAAAAATAAGAGGAACTAATAACAGCTTAAATAAAAAAATGAATAAACAAAATGGCGACTCCAATGTTGAGCAAAATCACCATGACAACCAGAACTGAGCTGGAGCCCTGAAAAGAGAGAGAGAGAGAGGTGGGGGGAGAGACAAAGAGAGAGAGAACATCAGCATTTGCTACCATTACTCATTTATCATATGTTTGATTTCCTAACCCTGTTCTGAAGGTCTGTTTTTACAGGGCAGCGACGGGGAGACCCAGGAGAGACAACCCTAAACCCTAAACCCTAAACCCTAAACCCTAAAATGTCGTGCTGGAGAGGAAACGAGGCTCTGGTGTGTGTTGTGCAAGCATGTTAAAAACATGAAGGGGATTCAGCGCTGGTGTGATTTTTAATTGATGTGCTTATGTAACTGTGTCATGACCCGTGTCGCCTCTCCCAGGAATCAGGACACGTGTTTTACACACGAGGAATATATACGCTATAAAATCAGACTGTGAGGAGTGAACCCAGCACGTTCCTCGCTGTAAGGAAGCAGTACAAACACAGAATCTCACCCAGTTATCCACTGCATAAATTAGTGTCCTCGGTTCACACTGCATCTATGTGTCTCAAATTTAATATAAGACAGAAAATCCTTGTCAACCTGTAATTATTCTGCAGTAGTGTATTTTCCACCTGTAGGAGAAGCTGGAGTGATTTGTGTGGGGGTTTCCTTCGCTGAATAGGCCAGTTTGTGGTTGGTCTAAAAATGTTTTACACAAGTATACTGCACTCAGTACCTCTCTGCAGCTATACACATATACCCCCTAACTCTCACTCATTGGCTGGTGCTGGAGCAAGGCATAAGCTGTTCCCTAGCAACAAACTGTTGGGCAGCCAATCCAGTGCTGTGTTGTGGAAAGAGCCACTTTGCCAGTCTGCTGTTACCAAGGTTGGAGCAGTGCAGAGTATGGTGCCGGGCTGTGCGGTAACCACTGAGGCTGAGCTGCTCTGAGCATCTGAACTGTGTGTTTCACCAACTGACTGGACAGCACATCTGTGCTGTGGGGCACAATTACAGACTGCAGCCCGCCTGTTACCATGGGCAGTTTATGTCCAGTTTATGACCCCAGGTCCCCTGTTGACTGGACAGTGTTACAGTGTAACAGGAGTGTAACGACAGTGTCTCAGGTGTATAACAGTGTAATGGTGTTTCAGGTGTATAGTAGTGTAACAGTGTAAACGGCGTGTAACATGTTCATCATGCACAGCTCAAGGTCTTTGTGTTTTTAGACTGGTGTGACTCTGCTGAAAGTAGACACCTAAACCAGCCACAGTGCATGGTGAGAGACAGACCAGAACCAGCGTGTCTGATGAAGTTGGTGGTTGGATTCATCTGGAAGTTCGTGTAGATTTTAAAACACAGATGTGAATGATAGGTCTATTAGAGCTGAAAAAAGAGGTTCCTGTTCCCTTCCTATAATCCCTTTTACCAGCAGATCCACAATGAAAGGTTAAACACTTTGGCTTCAGAACCAGCAACACTATGTGATAGTGATGCCAGCCGTGATGCCAGCCTCTTTAGCTGTACAGTATGTATGGTTGTCTACCCGTTCATGGTGTTTGTTCTGGAGCTTTTCGATGAGGAGTCTCTTTGTTTGAGTGTACTGGACAGATGCACAAAACTGAGTGACAGTCTTAAATATTTGTCTAGATTGGCATGTCTAGAGTGGCATGTCTAGAGTGGCATGGTGTCCAGTGTACCTTCAACAAGCTGAGTGTAAGAGCGTAAATAAACAAACGAAGTGAAGTTCGAGGTCCTGCCTCACTCACCGAGTTCACTCTGAGTGTCTGACTCTCACTGCTGTGTTCTAGTGCAATGGGTGACGGTTCGTGTGGGACTGGGAGGGTCAGGTCCCTGCGCAGGGGTCGAGCTTCCAGCTTCCCTCCTGCTCCAAGACTGTCCAAGCCGGGCCCCTCCCGGCTGTCCCTGGCCCTGAGGGGCCGTGAGGTGTCCTGGGTTTCGCTCTCCCTCTCTCTCTCCCTCTCTCTCTCCCTCTCCCGGTCCCTCCCCCGATCCCTCTCCCGGTCCCGGGTTTTGTCCCGTCTCTGCAATGTGTGTGAACGGGGCTCTGCATGACTGTGTCGGTCCTCCCCTTGCACATAGGGTTTCTGGGAGTTGGAGTCCATAGGCTGTAGTGGCTTCATCTCCATCTCATAGTTACTGAGCTTCTCCTCATCCTGCTCTAGCAGGCGGGGGTGGGCAAAGCCATCACCATGGACACGCTGTGAAGTCCAGGCTGTGGTCGGGCAGTCCGCCCACTTTTCCCGTGAAGTTTTGTGATTGGAGGAGACATGCTCTCGGGGCTTGTGATTGGATGACCTGTGCTTGTGCCCGTTGGTGTGGGCAGGCCCACCTCGAGCCTCGTCCTGAACAGATGGAGTGGTGGAGCGGCTGCTGCCCCCGCGTGACGGGCGTGTGTCCTCACTCCAGCTGTTGGCCCTCAGATTCCGCCCCCCCCCCCCACCAGCTCCGCCTACCCTTCCCTCGCCCCGCCCCCCACCATCACCAGCTCGGCCTGCCCTTCCCTCACCCCGCCCCCCACCACCTCCAACTCCGCCTACCCTTCCCTCACCCCGCCCCTCCAGCAGCACTTGGATCTCGGAGGCTCCACCCCGCTCATCATCTACTGCGCTCTGCCGCAGGAAACGTGCGTTCTTGGGTCGGCGTGAGGGTTTGGAGGCGGGGCTTCGAGGTGGGGTGGAGGGGCGGCTGGTGGGCGGGCTCACGTCGGGCGTGAGGTCCGGCGGGGTGGAGCCCTTCATGTAGAGGTCGGTGCTGTCGGCCGTCCCGCTGGACTCCATCTCACCGTCGTTCTCACTGGAGTGTTGGTGCTTGGGCCTCTGCCAGTCCACCCCTGCACACACGACACAGTCACATGACCTCATCACATGACCTCGACACAATCATATGACACAATCATATGACATGCCCCAGTTTCCTGATAATGCACACTGCCTCACTCCATTCTCTCTCTCTCTGGCCTCTGGAGCTGGTGTCACTACACTGTCATACTCTCTGAAATTTATCAGCAGGAAACATGATGATAAATATTTTATAATTTGTACTGAATAAACACTAACTAAAAATTAGACCTGTGATCATGTGCTCTGGATAGTGACTGAAAGAACAAGATCACTGATACAAGTGTGGTCGAAATGAGTTTCCTCTGCAGGGTGGCAGGACTCTCCCTTAGAGACAGGGTGAGGAGCTCAGCGATCTGGGAGAGGCTTGGAGTACACAGCTGCTGCTCCTCCATGTTGAGAGGAGGTTTAGGCATTTGGCCCTGATGCCCCTAAATGCCTCCCTAGGGAGGTGCTCTAGGCATGTCCAATGAGGAGGAGACCCCGAGAAGACCCAGGACACATTGGAGCCCCATGGCCCAGACCCGGATGAGAGGTGAAAGATGGATGGATGGAATATTGTTTGTATGAGATAAAAACACAAATCTGAACCATATCAAAATAATCCATATAAATCTCGGAACAATATAAAATATTTTAAGATGCCTTGTATTTAGTTATATTAATGTAAATTCCTATTTGTTTAGTTTCATGTGGTTTCAGTTTTTTTAATTAAATGCTGAAATTCACCTGAAACTAAATAGAATAGCCCTCTTTACCTGAAACTAAATTGAAATAGTTTGAAATTTATATTTGAATAATACTAATATCAGTACTAAACTTTATAGTAATAATAATACTAATATCAGTACTAACCTCTATAATACTACTAATACTAACCTCTATAATAATACTAATATCAGTACTCCTAAACATAATAATACTAATACTAACATCAGTACTAACCTCTATAATAATACTAATACTAATATCAGTACTAACCTCTACAATAATACTAATACTAATTAGTGTGTACATGAGCTTGCAGTGTGTGTGTGTGAGTGTGTACATGAGCTTGCTGTGAGTGTGTGTGAGTGTGTACATGAGCTTGCTGTGTGTGTGTGTGAGTGTGAGTGTGTGTGTGAGTTGGCTGTGTGTGTGGTAGAAAGATTATTCTTTAATGCTGAAATGGAGAAGTCTATGGTGTGTTCAGCCTAGGCTTAAAGTCACAATCACACAACTTAAACACAACAGTACTACTCTCAGTGACACAAGTCAAATATCACACACAAAACACAGACAATCTCATAACTCCATCTCTTAGCTGACAATCACAAACAACTAAAGATATTAGATCTCAACTCAGGATAATTGCACAACTCAATCATAAAGATCTCCTTAACCAAATTTTCCTACAAACTGTTATTTAAATTTGTGCTTTGTGGGGTATGTGTTGGAGGGAGATTTGGTGTGCTGGAGGGAGGTTGGGTGGGGTGGAGGTTGGGTGGATGTGGAGGTGGTGTATCCTGGTACTCACCGTTTCCTCTGTGCTGGAAGGAAGGGGAGAATTCCTTGGCTGCCACCCTGGCCAACCTGCACTCTGCTTGGGCCTTCTGTGCTGCTGCCACTGCAGTGTCTGCCTTCACCTGAGCGTGTGCAGTCCTGGGTGCAGGAGGAACCGCACAGACCCACAACAAACCTGAACTCAGAAATGATTGAGTATTCTTGTAGATTTATAAAGTTTTCTGTAAAGCCTAATAGTTAACCAGTCTAATAGTTAAACTATCCCAGATAAGAATGTGAGCTTTGCAATTCTCATTATGTAGTGGGAGTGTGAAGCTGTAATTGTGTTTCTGTGAACTTCAAGATTCTGATGTTTTTGTTGTTCTTTTGATCAGTTTCCAGATTCTGCCAGTGTTCAGATCTAAAAAAAACAATTATTCAAACAGCATCTGCTTTTAAAGTCTAGCTCAAGAACTTTTTAAACATCAACAGTACTCCAGCAACAGTACTCCAGTAACAGTACTCCAGCAACAGTACTCCAGTAACTGTACTCCAGCAACAGTACTCCAGTAACTGTACTCCAGCAACAGTACTCCAGTAACTGTCACTTCATTAACTGTTATAAGGATATGTATTACACCACAGAGCTGTAGGTGTCAAACCTTCCCACCTGTCACTCAGTGTTGATTGGCTGCGCCCAGTTTGTCACATGATCTCTTTATCCTCTGACTCTGCCCCCTCCTCCAAGAACAGAATAATGTGATGTATATTGGAGATCAGTGTTATGTTCTTTTTCAACCACATGCACTGTAAGCTTAGCATCCCAGTATAAGCTCAGCATCCCAATGTAAGCGTAGCATCCCAGGCTGCCTGTGCCTGAAGCTGCTGTTAGGATTCCAGTACAGGTATGGGTTTGTGTTAGGGTTAGGGTTCCTCCTAAACACTGTACTGATGTTCCTCCTAAACCCCAGCCGCTAGATAGACTTTTCCTACTCTGCAGTTTCATATGCAGTTTCATATGTAATTCCGTCTCTCTCAGAGACCAACTCTTTTCACAGACTTTCTCAGTCCTCTTGGTTTTTCTCTCTCTCTCTTTGTTTCTCTCTCTCTCTCTCTCTCTCTCTCCCTCTCTCCTTCTCTCTCTTTCTCCCTCTCTCCCTCTCTCTTTCTCTCTCCCTCTCTCTCTCTCTCTCTCTCCCTCTCGATCTCTTTCTCTCTCTCTCTCTCTCTCTCTCTCTCTCTCTCCCCCCCCCCTCTCTCTCTCTCTCTCTCCCTCTCTCTCTCTTTCTCTCTCTCCCTCCCTCTCTCCCTCCCTCTCTCTCT
>JAOXYF010000010.1:271679-282943 GCA_028565775.1 Sternarchorhynchus goeldii
GACGTGGTCAGGCGATGTTATTAATTAAACAATTCTATTAATTAAACACAATAATCAAGAAATATACAAATATAAATAGATATTAAAAGTAACATAAATAAATAAATTCACACAACAAAATGCTTATATTACTGCATTCGCTACAGTTAGGGTTAGGATTAGGGTTAGAGTTAGGATTAGGGTTAGAGATAGAGTTAGGGTTAGGGTTTCTACATAAAAATATGAGTGAAGATAAAGTTTGTTTTTGGTTGAATAATCAGTGTTGCGTCTTTTTGCCCTTCAGAATATCAACTTTCAGTATTTTATGAAAAAGAAACATTTGTGCTCATCAGAAAAGTTTAAGCGCATTTAAAAGTATTTTAAACAGATGAATCAGTCACCATTGTATTAAAAACTGTAACATCTGCATTATTGTGTGAAAGAAATTCAGCAATGTGCATGTTGTCTTCTTCTTTTACTCCGTGTGGGGATTATCTAATCGTTTTATACACACTGCCATCTATGGGTGTGTATCAGAAGTGATAGAGCCCTTTGACCATGGCTCCATCTGGTTTAGTTTGTACTAATCACCTACAAAATGAATTCTTAACTATGACTTCATAAACTGCTCACACTGAATTGAGTATTTTCATCTGATAGCGCAGGTTGTTATATGATTACAATGTGATGTACTGTGATATGTGTATGTAGTGTGATGTAATATGATATGTTGGTGATGTGTTTGTGATGTGATGTGATTGTTGTGTGGTGGGTAGGGAGAAGCAGGAGAAGAGATATGTGATGTCACGGTGCCCTGTGCCCTGTGGCGGTGTTGCCAGAGTAACGCCATCCAGTTACAATGGCCTGCTAACACACACACACTTGGCCAGTAACAGTACAGGTGACTGTATGTGCGCGTGCACCCCCCCCCCCCGCACACACACACACACATAGTCATACACAAAAGTAGTGAAAAAGTTTGTGTGCACATTTATGTTTGTGCACATGTAGGGTAATTGTGTGTGTGTATGTGTGTGTTCAGATCTGCAGGTGGAGGTGGAGAACAGTCCTCTTCCTGCTCTTCAGGACAGCAGCAGCTCCTCAGGTTACTCCAGTGCCCCCTGCAGCCCGATGACACAACTGCGCCGAGACAGCTCCTTCGAGCGGACTAAGGAGCCTCTCAGGAGTGTGTCCCCTCCCACACACACACACACACACACACACACACCTTTTCCATTAGGCATCTGGACTAAGACTTCTGCAAATTTCCTTAGTGACAGTGTCTATGAGGAATCGGTAAATGAAGCTGACTCGTCACTGTGTGGGTGTGTCTTGGCAGGGGTGGAGTCTGGGGCGGAGTCCGGAGAGAAGGAGCGTCCCTGCTTCCTCAGTGCAGCTGGTTCTGCTGGGGCCAGTCGCCCCACCGCTCAGGTTCTGCCTGTCCAGAATGACCCAGCTTCGTCTGCATCACACCTGAGTCTGACCCCACCTTCATTACCTCTGTTGTCTCTGGGGCGTGGCCTCCACTCTCTCCGGAAACCACGCCCCCCACTGCTCTGCCCCGAGGACAGGCCCAAACCCCTGGGGACCGGGATGGGAGCGAGTGTACGCTTTGAGAGCCTCTTCCCTGGGGTGGGCGTGGACGGTGTGGCTCCTGGGCTGCAGGAAGGCCCTGGTGCATGTGGTCCTCTGGCGGTGCAGTGTCCTGGGCTGGTGGAGTCGAGCACGACGCACACTTTGACCTCCAACACCCTCCACCACCCGCCGCTACACCTGCAGGTGTCCCCCTCTGCCACCCACCCCCTGGGGGGTCACTACCCACACTCGGCTTCTTCTTCCTCTTCTTCCTCCAGTCTGACCTCCAAGCCAGCGTTTTCACCTGTCAGTGCTGTTCCTATGGTGACGGCGAGTGGGGTTCCGATGGCAGCGGTGTCCGGGAACACCTATAGCGTCACCAGCATGTCTGTGGTCCCTCCCGGCTCCGTGGCTCCGCCCAGCTCCGTGGCTCCCCCAAGCTCCGTGGCTCCGCCCAGTTCCAGCCCCGTGTCATCGGAGGCGGCGGCGTACGGGTCGGGCCAGGCGAACATTGTGGGCACGGCTGTGTGTGTGTGCACCTCGTGTGGCTGTAGTGGGAACTGCGGCTCTTACAGCACACTGCCCTCCAGCTACTCTGGCTTCTTCTCCCAGCCGTTCTCCACCACGTCCGTGTTCACCCTTGGGCCCCTGCTCCACCTCAGACCCCTCCTCACAGGGAGCGGCTCCGCCTCTCCTTTCTCCTACCCCCTTGTAGCCCCGCCCCTTTACAACAGTGGCTTATCGCACGACTCGCAGCAGAGCCTCGTCCTGCCTCCAGTGCAGGCCTTTTTAGGAGGAGGGGCTAATGTGTATCAGCCACATGGGGTTATGGGAAATGGAGGGACGGGGCAGAAGAAGGCAGGAAACGTGTCGTGCTACAACTGCGGTGGGAACGGCCATCGAGCGCTGGAGTGTAAACAGCCGCCCATGGACTCTGGTCAGCAAGGTAGACCCAGAATAATCCACACAAAATTACTGGCTAACACTGCAGTCAGTAAATGAAAAACAGTGAAGAAAATTTTTGATTTTATTAGTTTTTTATTCATTTTTATTAACTGGCTTTCTGTTATTAGTTTCTGTTACTAGTTTTTGCCTGCTTGTGTATGTGTGTGTGTGTGTGTGTGTGTGTGTGTGTGTGTTGTTTTTACAGGGATGTTTCGCCTCAAGTTTTCTCCTCACTCAGACAGCCAGGACTCTGGTGATTGAGCGTCACTCCGAGAGTGTGTATCAAGTTTTGGATCAGAGTTTTGTGTGTATGAGCAGACTCTTACACTGACTCCACCCTCCATGACCCAGACTCTTACACTGACTCCACCCTCCATGACCCAGACTCTAGACTCTGCCCACACCTGAAGCAGCTGGAGTGACTGCAGTCCTGGCTTATGTGAATGCTACTTCGTCACAGGCTCGAGTGGCCAGTTGTGCTGCAGTAAAGATCACACCAAAGAACAGCTGTGCTGCAGTAAAGATCACACCAAAGAACAGCTGTGCTGCAGTAAAGATCACACCAAAGAACAGCTGTGCTGCAGTAAAGATCACACCAAAGAACAGCTGTAACCTTCTTTGCTTGGGTCTCTAGAAAGGAACATTGCAAAGGTAATCTTAATGTTTTGGGAAACCATTTACCCATTTAGGTGGATACATTTTGATTTTTCAAAATGCATCAAATGACTGCCATTTAAAATCAAGCCACCAATGAAAGACTCGTTTTTATAACAATTGTTTGTGTATTCTTGCTCTATGATGTCATTTTGGATGTCATGGTTTTGCAGATTTTTTAAGATGCTTTTGATATGACATTTTTGCTGCCTTTCATGGCTGTCAGTGCCATAACAAATCAACACTAAAAGCAAAAGACCGTCCCCGTCTGATGAGGCACTGTGTCCAGGCTGTACCGTCCCCGTCTGATGAGGCACTGTGTCCAGGCTGTACCGTCCTCGTCTGATGAGGCACTGTGTCCAGACTGTACCGTCTTCGTCTGATGAGGCACTGTGCCCAGACTGTACTGAAGTGTACAGGCTCCACATGTCCTCTGGCACAATGTTGATTGAATGAACAGTCGGACAGTAGTTTGGCTTGTCTGTGTAGAACTGAGAGAAGGCAGCTTGTATTTAATAGACCTGGTGGATACATGTACTAGCCCTAAGGATGTAAGAACCAACCTGCTCCTCAGCCAGGTGAGCGAGGATCTGACCTTCATCCAGTTGATTCGCCTCTTAGCCAGGTGTTTGAGGACTACAGTGACCCCTGGCTACCTGGGTGTTCACACAGCTCCACCTGAACCATCATCCTTCTTCAGCTTCATGAGATGATACTCATCACCATATAACCAATATTCACTCTACTTTTTCATGTGTAACCAGGCAGTGTTTTATAGTCATAAACATGAAACAGAAGCAGATCTTTCCTGCACTATTTTGGTCCTTTTATATTTAATGGTTGATGGTGAAAAGTTTGTACTCAGAGTTATTTTGTATACTATACCAATTTGAGATGTTTTTTTCAAGATTAAACTTTTTAAGATTTACTTAATGCAACTGAATGTGTGTGTATGTAGTTGATGTATGGGAGCTTTATGTAATTCAGTACTGAAGTGACACAGCACATTTTATAGCAAATTAAACTCCACCCACAGTGGCATCTACACCCAGTGGTTTCTACACCCACAGCTCTGCCACCCCCTCTGCAGGTTTTTTTAATTATATTTATTCCATTACTGAGCACAAGGTGTAAATCAGTCTATGGTGTAAATTATTTTTTAAATAATGTACAGAAGTAACAGTTAATTTGGGAAAAATATTTTCTCAGGCACCTGTCTGTGGCCTGAGAGTTGGCCCTTCTCCAGCAGGTGAGTCTCAGTACAAATTACACGATGACTCATTATGATTAAACTGTCCTGACTGACTACAGTAAATTAAAATTGTGCTGTTTCATTCCATCATAAAACCTTAACCTTTGAGTCTCCTAAACCTTATAAAAACATGATTACAGATAACAGAAAATTGCTCCACACCTTGAATTTTCCTGTTTTATTTTTCTGTTAAAATAACAAAGGTGGAAGTCTAGAGCAGAGTGACGTGAACATGACATGGCTGTAAAAGAGTTGTAGAAGAGACCCCACCTCTTCTAACTGCCACACCCACTTTCAAACAAACGCATTTACATGTTTTGTTCATTAAACATAAATTTAGCATGTGAACAATTTGACAAGGAAACATCTCTTTAAATAAAAAACACCAATCAGGCTAAATGCAAAGACTTGCTTGGGACAGGAGACGGGGTTATGGTACAGTTTAATGGTACAGATACCTGTAAGATATGAGAGTAGCGCCCACACACACAAGCACACAAACAGTAGCGCACGCACGCGCACACACACGTACTAATAAAGGCAATAATAACCCTCTAGTAAGATCAGGACTACTAAAAGCACCAAAGGAAAGCAGGTATATGCTGGAGGCCACAGAAGAGTGGAGGCTAAGCCTGCCTCCATCTGCTTGCAATGATGCTAACCCAGATGCCTTCCTTTGCTCCACTCTGCATCACAGGTGCAAGGCCTCAACTCACAGGATCTCACCAAACTACAGTCAGTGGTTCATGTATGCATTACATGATCTTACCAAACTACAGTCAGTGGCTCACGTCTGCGTTACAGGGTGTCTGTGCAACAGTCTGACATCCTCTGTGCATGCAGCCTCCCAGACACCCGAATGACCCACTTTCCATCGAATGTGTGTCAATCACACAGGACTCAACAGGCCACAGATCACATTTCCACTGATGCTTTCCAGATCTCTGCTGTCCTCGCTAACACAGGCACCCTGGATACAAGTCACACAATCCTGCCACAGAGAGCAAGAGAGAGAGATTCGACCAGATCTCCGGATTGCTCTCAATGTATTTAAATGTGAGACTCTTTCATATATACACATCAGATATGTGGCATTGTCCAGAACCCAGAAAATACAAAAAACACCTGCCCGATTTGGACAACATTGTCTAAGAACAACAAATCTCACTGAACGAAGAAAAGATCAGAAGCCTGTTTCACCCTCTTCTCGTATGCAGTCTGTCTACTCAAATTAAATGACTTTATCCATAATGACACGGAACGCTGGAAGGTTAAAGGTGGTTTGGGGTCTGATAAAGGCTGGGTTTGGCAGGACCATCTCAGAACGACAGGCAGGAAGTGTCTCAGTCTTCTCTGTTCCTGTCTGCTCCTGTACAATGGGTGTGTGGTAGGGACAGGCCAGGTGTGTGTGTGTGTGTGTGTGTGTGTGTGTGTGTTAGATCATTGTCTGGAACTGAACTGGAAGGTCTTTTACTGGGGTGTCGCTGTTCCAAATGTTTCCTGTGAAGCGTAGACCATGTACAGGAACCCGTCCTCGTCTCTCTCCCGCTCATACACGTCAGAGATGGCCGTGGATACAGACACCATGCTGTGGCCATTCACAAGCAGGAAAAAAGTCTGGCTGGAGTTCAGCTGCAGGCGCCTCCTGGTGGCAGCAACATGACAACACAAGCTGTCAGAAGTTTTTTTAACCTGCTTCTATTTTCAGCCTGCAACGGCCACACCAAAGATGAATATAAAAATAGTCTTTC
Organism: Sternarchorhynchus goeldii; assembly: GCA_028565775.1. Classification (NCBI taxonomy): domain Eukaryota; kingdom Metazoa; phylum Chordata; class Actinopteri; order Gymnotiformes; family Apteronotidae; genus Sternarchorhynchus; species Sternarchorhynchus goeldii. The sequence continues at coordinate 277,836 of JAOXYF010000010.1, forward strand.
CCCTCTCCTCTTGCACCTCCCCTCCCCTCCCCGTCTCCCTTCACACCCTCCTCCTCTCACAGGTTAATGCAAAGTTTATGCAGTATAAACCAGACCAATAAAAGTGCAGCTTCATGTATGTGGCGAATGGGAGCAGCTCCAGATCACCTGATGATCTTGATGAGTTCACTCATGTTCACATGATCAGGAACCAAGAACTTTGTCTTGTCCAGAATGGGAAGCTGTTTTTCTCCCTTGTACCTCTCAATGATGACCTGAAAAAATGGAAAACAAATCATGTTATAGAGGGGACGTCTCACGTACTGTACAACCCTCCAAACAAAGAGCAATAACACAGAATTCTTGTGTTGTGATCAGATCAGCCAGCTGGGCCCTTGTGCACTATGGTTCTATCAGGATGAAGCACAGACCCCTACTGATCATTAGCTTCATTCTCTGCTGTGTCTGTTTATTACTGTCCTTCTGTTTTATCTTTTCCAGCTCAACTAAAGGACTTGATCGTCATCGGGTGAGTTGTAACAGATGTGTTTGGTTAGGGAGAAAAGCCTGTGCAGCTCTGTGGCTCTTGCCTACTGAATCCCCCCCATGGTGGGCCCCCCGGGGATGGACGGTGGATTGTGAGAGTGAGTGGTTCTCTGAAGTGTTCCCAGTGTGAGCTGGGCTACTCAGCAGATGGGAGGTTGTCATGAGATCCCCCAGTCAGCTGGAGGAACAGCGACGCCTCCTCAGAAGCCTTTCAGAGCCATGCATCCATATGCTAACGGAAGCAGACTCACAGAGGGCCTCCCCAGTCACAGTTTACCCTGCATTGAGGTGTAAATTTGATCCTTTAAATCAGCGAGGGTTCGTGACCTTCCTGATCGACCCTATAAATCCTGCTTGTTAGTGTGCTGCAGCCGTGAGAGAACGGACATTTCCTGCACCTCAGGAACGGCTGTAAATCTCCCTCCACTTCTACATGCAGGAACTCGCTCCCCATGTCCATAAAAACAATCACATCAACTCAAACTCAAGTGACTGCGAAGCTCTTACTGGAATCTTGTTTGGATGCTGCTCTCGGATGTGTCTGACGTCATCCACTCTCTGTTCTGTAGGACACACGTCAAACACTCCACATTAAACCAGACATGCACGTCACGTGATCGCGTAAAGCCCATGCTTTCGGATGACATTACAACTTCTAGCAGAAAGGCATTTGTATTCAGGTGAAGGAGTTCTAGAACAATACAAGATTAACTTTTATTTTTCGATCGAAAATTTAGAGCTAAAAAAATCCCACATATACGTTATGTTATATTTTCACGTGTTAAACGTAAACACGTATTAGCGGCAGCTTGTTGAGTTTAAACAAACAGCAAGAAAAAACGAAACAGGAAGTGTACATTCGCGGATGACAAAGCAAGGACACAAAGAAATGACTAATCATTTCAAATCGTAGCCATGCTGACAATCACGAAACATCAAAAGAGAAGAGACTTAAAACGCGGTCCACACGACAGTCTTATAAACATAAAAATTATTTAAACGATTACTGACAGTTCACATGTACGACCAGGCATATCTGGCTGGAAGGGGTTCAACACGTGTCGATCACGGTGATGTACGCAACTACACGCCATTCTCTCTCATCAACACGGTGTCCATCTCCAGCCATTAATTCATTTGTGAGTAACCAGCTTGACGGACGTATATGATTATTAGATAGGCTGGGTTTTGTTGATGCTTTAGAGAAACGCCAGGAAATCGTAGCTGTAGATACAAACACGTAAACAAGCGATCCAAGTACAGTCTAATCAGTTCACCACAAACCTGGCTTTAATTTCAGGAGGTCAAATAATCACAGTTACATGCGCTCTCACCTCACTCTCTGCAATATAAAGTAGTTATAATCAGATCCAAGGCCTCAAACACATCTTCGTTGTGACGAGGCCTGATAAGGCCGCTGCATTTGCTACAAACATCGTTTATCGTTTATTTACTAGAGGAAGTCCGTTTGTCGTTTATTTACTAGACGAAATCCGTTTCGACCTCAGCGCTCCATCCCATCCCCCAATTCTGCAGCGAATTTGCCTGCATCTCGAGATCAGCGGTTTGTTTTTGCTCGCATCAGGCCTCACGAAGATACTGCGACACCGAAACTGGTTGTAAATGCAACGTACATTAACAATAAAATAGTGAAGGTTGTGTGTCTTATTCTGTTATTCTCAGGTGCATAATTTAGGAATAGGACAAAGGTTAGAGTATTCAAATATCTGCATTACACGCTTAATCTACCTCATTTAGCTCCGCTAGGTTGCCACGAAACCTTACAAGACGTGACCTACTTTTGATTCCGATGTCAAAATGGTCCGCTTATTGTAAGACACAATAAAGGTTTATATATACATACATATATGAGAAATTGATTTTAAGGTATAATAATAAGAAACTTTAATTTCTCTGTATCTGAAATGTCATGATAAATTAGAAACAGTTAATAGTTCATGATAAATTAGAAGGTTCATCAGTTCAATATAAATTAGAAACAGTTCACAGTTAATGATCAATTGGAAACAGTTCGAGCATTTTGTCGTAGCTTTGAGAACAAAACGAAACCAATTTTTGAAGAGCAGAACTCGATCTTCAGGCAGCTTACCAAATGTCCTCCGTTGTTTGAACGTCTTTTCTGACGGCATGTTCTAGGAGATTTTGACGTTTTTATGTAAATAGCCTAAGGTTGATATACATAAAACAGCTTTCTAATGTTTTTACAGATTCGGGTTTTAAAAACCGATGTAATGCAACTCTGTTGCAATCCTTTCCTGCTGGCGGGTGAATCTTCTCTTACTGCCTCAGAAGTCGAACCAGCAAAACAAACCAGTCAGCTGACGCGCGACGTCACTGGGGCAGAGGCCGCGGGGGGGGGTTGAGTGGCTCGCGGTTTTAGTGCGATTTGTAAAGTAATTGTCACTTTAAAATACTGCCTATAATGTCGCCAGGCGTTTTGTTTCGGATCTGGTCAATCATTTAGTTTGTTTAAAGATATATATAGATATTCTAGAGTCTTAGTACAAAGGGCGAAGAATATAAGAGTTTAATCCCTAAATGAAATTAGGGCCCAAATTTTTCTAAGTATGCGAACAAATATCTCTATTCCACCCTATCAAAAGCTTATCTGTGGATGCTGAACAGTGGATTATGTTTAAAGCCGACGGATATTTGTAAACGAAATGCCATGATTGTGGTTTCTAAGTGTATTTCAAGGACTTTGGCTAAAACATCTTCGCATCCGTGTTTAACAGTGAGATGAGTCAATATGAGCAGCTGGTCTGTTTGATCTCAACCTGCCTTAAGATGGGGAATAATAACACAGGCGTGATCTGATTTAATTATAGTTGATCTAATAACACGGGCGCGATGTGGTTCACTTCTAGTTGAATGTTGCCTTTGTGACAAAAGGTCCATAGGTTTCTCTCAATAAAATAATGCCTATCAATAAAGAGTTTATATCAATAATAGAGTGTAATCTATTTTACTATATGAATGATTTCCTGGATCAAGGTTTCACTGTGGGAGTAAGGAAAGCCGAGGCTTGACACTGTTAGCCTTTAGTTAATCTATAAACACTCTTGTTGCCATAGCTGTTTATGAAGGGTTTATGAGTTTAGAATTCGGGCAGTAAAGTGCTGGATTAATTACACAATTCAGTACAGTGCTGGATTAATTACACAATTCAGTACAGTGTTGGATTAATTACACAATTCATTCACCACTGAAAATTGGATAGAAAACATGAATTTCGCATGAATTTATTATTTGTTAGCAGACTGAATTTTCCAAACCATCGATTAGCCTGTCTAACTCCATCAGATCTGATGGGGATGAACTAAGGTAGTTCAGTCTGGAAGGGTTTCAGTGAATTGTGTTACAGAAGATGGAGTTTATCGAGTGCTTTATACAATAATGAGGGGAGGAGCTGGTATTAACAAAAAAACCGTGATTCAAACTAAATGAAAAAGTGATTGGAGGTTTGCGGGAGCGTATTTAATCTACGTTAGTACTTAGTCTTAAAATTAAATCTAAAGTATGACTGCTATGATGCGTAGGCCGTGTTACATTTTGTACAATGACAAAAGAGTTCAATATTGAAGTGAAGGTTTTTTTCAGTGGATCATCATCCTGATCAAAGTGTATATTAAACTCTCCCAACATTATTACTTTATCACTGCTAGGTTTGCTGCAAAGTTGCTGAACTCGCTTAGAAAATCTGAGTAAGACCCTGGTGGTCTATAAATATTAATTAAAGAAAAAGCATTTTTATTTGTGGCTGGGTTACATACCCTAATAAAAAGCATTTCAAAAGAATTAAAGGCATCGCATTGGTCCTGGTGAATTTCTAAAGTACTGATAGATTATACATACTCCACCTCCTCTGATAGATTATACATACTCCACCTCCTCTGATAGATTATACATACTCCACCTCCTCTGATAGATTATACATACACCACCTCCTCTGATAGATTATACATACTCCACCTCCACCTATTTGGTTGCGAGGTTTAAGTCCTAGTTAAGGTTTTAGAATGAGTTAATTTAAAAGTTAAATTATGATTAAATTTAAACACAGTCTCAATTCTATCAAGTCTGTAATGTGTGTCTCTAGGATTGTGTGTGTGTGTGTGTGTGTGTGTGTGTCTGTGTGCATGTGTGGGGATTTATCTGTGTTTGTGAGTGTATATGTTGTGTGTGTGTGTGTGTGTGTGGGGGTTATCTGTGTTTGTGAGTGTATATGTTGTGTGTGTGTGAGGGGGGGGTTATCTGTGTTTGTGAGAGTATATGTTGTATGTGGGGGGGGTTATCTGTGTTTGTGAGTGTATATGTTGTGTGTGTGTTTGTGGGGGGGGGTATCTGTGTTTGTGAGAGTATATGTAATTTTATATAACCAGGATGGTTAAACAACCTCTACATGTAGCCTGCAGGGGGCGATCTTAAACAACCTCTACATGTAGCCTGCAAGGGGCGATCTTAAACAACCTTTACATGTAGCCTGCAGGGGGCGATCTTAAACAACCTCTACATGTAGCCTGCAGGGGGCGATCTTAAACAACCTCTACATGTAGCCTGCA
>JAOXYF010000010.1:329261-343802 GCA_028565775.1 Sternarchorhynchus goeldii
GTGTACACCTGTCAGAGTGTGTGTGTGATACAGTAGATCCGTGTACACCTGTCAGAGTGTGTGTGTGATACAGTAGATCCGTGTACACCTGTCAGAGTGTGTGTGTGATACAGTAGATCCGTGTACACCTGTCAGAGTGTGTGTGTGATACAGTAGATCCGTGTACACCTGTCAGAGTGTGTGTGTGATACAGTAGATCCGTGTACACCTGTCAGAGTGTATGTGTGATACAGTAGATCTGTGTACACCTGTTGTACCACTACCACTACCACCTGTTGAATCTCCACTACCACCTGTTGAATCTCCACTACCACCTGTTGAATCTCCCTTAGGAAGCTGTCTAAGGAAGAACTGATACCACACCATGCTGCTCTGGCATCTGTACAACAAATAACCCTAACCCTAACCCTAACCCTAACCCTACTTTACAGCCTCTGGTGATTTAAGACCTGACATACACTCAGATCATATTCAATGATCATATTCAACTCTCATATTCAACTCTCTTCAACCCTGTTTATCCCTGTTTAACCCTCTTCAACCCTGTTTATCCCTGTTTAACTCTCTTCAACCCTGGTTATCCCTGTTTATCCCTGTTTATCCCTGTTTAACTCTCTTCAACCCTGTTTATCCCTGTTTAACTCTCTTCAACCCTGTTTATACCTGTTTATCCCTGTTTAACTCTCTTCAACCCTGTTTATCCCTGTTTAACCCTCTTCAACCCTGTTTATACCTGTTTATCCCTGTTTAACTCTCTTCAACCCTGTTTATCCCTGTTTAACCCTGTTCAACTCTGTTTATCCCTGTTTAACCCTGTTCAACCTTGTTTATTCCTGACTATACCTGTTTAACCATGATATCCATGTTTAACCCTGCACATTCACCTAGTGCTATGTTTAACCTGCATTAGGGTTATCCTGTACTACATTTACCTATGTGGTGTGTGTTGAATATGTTTTTGCTGTGAATATTTACTTTTATGGTGTATATGAACTTTGTTTGCAGTTTCTCCGGCTGAATGCATCACTGGTTTAGGAAGTGTGGAGTGTTTGGTTTTTGGAGTGTGGAGTGTTGGGTTTAGTGTATGTGGAGTGTTGGGTGTAGGGTGTGTGGAGTGACTGGTAGTTTAGGCTGTGTGGAGTGTTGGGTTTAGGGTATGTGGAGTGTTGGGTGTAGGGTGTGTGGAGTGACTGGTAGTTTAGGCTGTGTGGAGTGTTGGGTTTAGGGTATATGGAGTGTTGGGTTTAGGGTGTGTGGAGTGCTGGTTTTAAGGTGTGTGGAGTGTTGGGTTTAGGGTATGTGGAGTGTTTGGTTTAGGGTGTGTGGAGTGTTGGGTTTAGGGTGTGTGGAGTGCTGGCTTTAGGGTGTGTGGAGTGTTGGGTTTAGGGTGTGTGGAGTGTTTTGTTTAGGATGTGTGCAGTGTTTGGTAGTTTAGGGTGTGTGGAGTGTTTAACCCTGAGACCATCCTCATCAGTGCAGTGGCCCAGCTGCCTTTGCTGGGTTGCCCTGGGTTGCACTGGTCTGTACTGGGCTACACTAGTCTGTACTGGACTGTGCTGGAACATACTGGTCTGTACTGTTCTGTACTGGGCTGCACTGGTCTGTACTGGGCTGTAGTGGACTGGTGTTCTAGCTAACTGAAGAGCTCTGGCAGTCTCAGGAGTACAGAGGTGCTGAGAACGAGCGGCAGCTCAGACTCTCCTCCCCCACACACCACATGTCACCATTAGTTCATAATCTGAAATTAGACTCAGAATAAGCAGCAGCTCATTAGGGAGCTTGTGCCTCTCGCGCAAAGTGCCTGATTACGGCTCACGTCCTCCTGATCGGACGGCTGCATGCGTGGCTTCGGCCAGGCAGGGAGGCAGAGCCGGACTAACGCCCTGTGATAATCACCCTCCACACATTAAATGGAGCCCATTAGACAGGCATTAGGGGAACAATTGGGTGTACTGGGTCTGGGCTGGGCTCCAGCTCTCTGTGACCCGAGGAGGGGGTGTGACTCACCGCTCGGACAAATGGTCTATCAGGCTAGGGGATGCAGGGGGTTGCTGGACGCCCAAGGGGTGAGTGTGTGTGTGTGTGCTCATGAATGTGTGTGTGTGAGAGTTTGTGTGTTTCTTTGCGCATGTGATTGTGAGAGAGAGTGTGTGTGTGCTTGTCTTTGTTCTGTGTGTGCGTGTAAGCATGTGTGTCTGTGCATGTGTTTGTGTGTGTGTGTTCTTGTGCATGTGTGTGTGAATGAATGAATGAGTGAGGGAGTGTGTGAGTGTATGCATACGTAAATTTACATTTATGTCTATGTGTATGTGTGTTTGTGTGTACAGGTGTGTGTGTGGTCTATGTGACTGTGTGTGTGGTGTGTGTGTGTGTGTGTTTTATATCTGAGTGTGTGTGTGTGTGTTTGTGTGTTGTATATGTGAGTGTGTGTGTGTTTTATATCTGAGTGTGTGTGTGTGTGTTTGTGTGTTGTATATGTGAGTGTGTGTGTGCGTGAGGGGCCCACTGCGTGGCTTACACACATTTCTCTGGCTCATGAGTCTCTGTTCCCTCTGCACTCTCTACATTACTAGGAAACAGTCATTACTGCTGTAATTATTTTCAGGAAGATGGACCTGCACTCAGGAACTCACAAACAGTAACAAACTGCTTTCTCTGGTAATGCAATGTTTTGTGTTTCTGTGCTTGTGCATGTGTTTGTATTTGTGTGAGTGAGTGTGTGTGTGGGTTTATGTGTGTGCTTCTGTGTATGTTTGTGTGTGTGTGTGTGTATGACTGTGTGTGTGTGTGTGTGTGAGTATGTGTGATTGTGTGCGTGTGCGTGCGTGTGTGTGTGATTGTGTGTGTGTGTGAGATTGTGTGTGTGTGCGGTTGTGTATGTGTGTGTGATACACCACAGAGAGCAGGTGCTCGATCAGGATTAGGATTAGGATCAAGAACAGGGAGAGGAACAGTATTAGGATCAGCATGAGGAACAGGATTAGGATCAAACAAAAACACACTCCCCCCCACACACAAACACACATACACGCATGTTCCCTCCATACCCCCACACACACACACACACGCGCACACACACAAACACACACACATGTGGAACCGCAGGTTTATATTGGCGGGTCACAGCTGGAGACACCGCAGGTCTCCATAATCATGTTCTGGATGAAAGTATGTATTACAGTGTTGTATGTATTAATAAGTATGTATTACAGTGTTGTATGTATTAATAAGCCTTTGAGTCAGGTCAGTATTACTCCTTCACACCATGACTGGCACATTGAAAGAAAGGTAGAAGCTTTGGGTGGTGTAGTGCTGCCACCATGTGAACAACAATGATATTGGGTTTTTACACATGGAACAGCACAAACTACATCTACACATGGCAACAGTCATAGTTGAACACCTGAAGCAGTCCGTTAAGAAACTGTGATGTTCTTCACACACATATAAACCAATAAACAAACACCCAGTCAAATGAACAATAAAGTCAGATGAAGTTCAATTTTATAACTTAGGGAATTCAGTGGTGTAAAAACATATAGACTCAACACACAATACAAACATAAATAAATACTTACAAATACCTTCCCTAACCCTAACCCTAGGGTTAATCCTAACCCTAGGGTTAACCCTAACCCTAACCCTAGGGTTAATCCTAACCCTAACCCTAGGGTTAATCCTAACCCTAGGGTTAACCCTAACCCTAGGGTTAACCCTAACCCTAACCCCACACATCCAAAATGTGCAATAACACGTCAAAAGAGCACCAAAGCAGACAGTTTTGTTTGACTACTGTCTGTACATCAATACAAACAAAAGACCCTATTTGAACAAAAGACCCTATTTGAATGCAGTCATTTTCTGCCCTGTAACATTCTGTCTCTTTGATTGCTCTGACATTTCTGCTATAACAGACGTGTAGCATCTTTGATCAGACACTGAAGCTTGTTAAGACCGTATTGATAATAACATAATGACTTTTTTCAGCAGGAGCAACTCGTATCCAATAACCAGAAAACATCTAGACATCTGCAAATGTTTGCTTGAACAGAGCTGGGAGAAGCACACAGCTCCTCCATAGAGCAGCAGTGAGGTTTATGCTGTGGCCTGTCTGGTAATGCTGGAGACATTCAGTGGTGTGATTAGAGGTGTGATCAGTGGTGATCAGTTGTGAAATCTGTGGTGAGATCACTGGTGAGATCTGTTGTGAGATCTGTTGTGATCAGTAATGAGATCTGTGGTGATCAGTGGTGAGATCACTGGTGAGATCTGTTGTGATCAGTAATGAGATCTCTGGTGATCTGTGGCTCCAGTCTTGCAGCACTTCCCTGCAGTTTCAAGCTGATCTTACTGCACATCCATATCATGAAGGGTTCAATAATGAGCTGAAAATCAGAACCAGTCATGATGAAGCAGGGAAAGGAGTCCAAGACTCCCCTCACAGGAGCTAGCAGGAGGAGGAGCTAGCAGGACTGCGGAGTGAAGTAAACAGTCCAGGGAGAGGAACGCCGAACTCCAACAGCCCAGGGAGGAGAAGCTTCCGGGAGGAGTAAGGGAGAGGGGAGGGGTTAGATGACAAGGGGAGGGGTTAGATGACGAGGGGAGTGGTTAGATGATGAGGGGAGGGGTTAGACGACGAGGGGAGGGGTTATCAGGATTTCTCAGTTGGAGAGCCGCAGGTGTGGCTGCTGATACTGAGGCATTGGCCAGTACACCCCCCTCCTCTCACACACACACAGACACACAGTGAATACAGTGGTGGATGGTGTTATGTCCTGGGAGGTGTCCTCTCTCCCCTTCCTTCACCTGATGCAGTCTCCCAGCATGTGTGTGTGTGTGTGTGTGTGTGTGTGTGTGTGTGTGTGTGTGATGCAGTCCCCCAGAGGGCTGTGGTTTCTGGTTGAAAGTACACTATACTTGACAGGCTGGCCCTTCTCAGTGTGTGGACTGGATGTAAAAGCTGGATGTAACATTGTAAGCTGGTCCTTGTGCTGAGAAAGGTTATATAACTTCATGAAGGAAATGACCTAATCTTCCTCATGACATGAGTACACATATTTGATATATTTTATACAGCTCTCTTTACTAATTTACTCTTGACTGTTATGAATGTTTCCTAACTATACTAACAGGATTACCATAATTTAATAACAATTTAATAATAATCTAAATATTGATCGACAAACAGCTTTTTTGAAGGTCTCTTAACATTGATAATGTAACATGCCTTGATATTAAACAGAGGAACGTTATGACCCGCATGTCTGGCCTGACTCAACATGATGTATGTATTTTGATCCATTAATATCGTTCTGTTTGTTTCTGTTTGCTTGTTTTGCAGTACATTAGATCACCACATGGGGGCAATGTGCAGCTTTTCAAGAATACCATGCCTGGGCTTGGCTCAGACTGAAAGGGCATTAAACATGACTCACTCTGATTCGACAGTTTCACATTGGACAGGCCAAAGATACACAACCACTTATTTTAATACACTTAAAAATAACAGATGAGTCAGAGGCCAAAATGCTTCAAGTGGAATGAGGTCGACCTGCACCCATAACAAATAACATGGCATTTACTTATCCAAGTTTTTAGATTTGACTGAAGTGACCTTTTAAAACACATGTTTTACAGGTTTAATGTCCCAACATCATGTACCAGAAATGTCATGCTGCAAAACTTGCTAAGTGAATAAAGCATTTCCATAAACCTCCAAATGTAAACGTGTGTATGAGGTTTTATATATATATACATGTAGGCCACAAAACCCCTACATATACACACACACACACACACACACACACACACACACATATATATATATATATAATCACATGAGGTTTAACATATTTATCACATGAGGTTTAACATATCTATCACGTGAGGTTTAATATATATATCACGTGAGGTTTAACATTTATCACGTGAGGTTTAATATATATATCACGTGAGGTTTAACATATTTATCACGTGAGGTTTAATATATATATCACGTGAGGTTTAACATATTTATCACGTGAGGTTTAACATATTTATCACGTGAGGTTTAACATATTTATCACGTGAGGTTTAACATACATATCTGGGAGTTGCAATCAGACCTCTCTTCGACCTCATCCTGCATAGACCGTGTGAGACAAGGGAGGAGAGGACAAAAAAAGGAGAGGGACAAAGTGAGAGAGACGTAAGGAGAGAAGTAGAGAGATGGAGATAGAGGGCTTGGTGAGAGAGAGACGGATATGGAGTAACAGAGAGAGGAAAAAATATAGTGTACTGACTGCTTTGTAGAACTTCAGTGGTTTGACTGGTGTTTGACTGGTGTTCCTGTTAGAAGGCCTGGCTATCTTGTTGTCCTCAGGATTTTTACGGTTGTGACATGTAGCAGAGAGATTGCCTTCAGGTAAGACCAGCTCTGAGACAGACTGGCTCCAGGTGAGACCTGCTCTGGGAGAGACAAGCTCTGGGACAATGGGACAGACAGGCTCTAGGAGAGACCTGCTCCGGGAGAGACCAGTTCCGGAAAAGCCCAGCTCCAGTAGAGCCCCGCTCTGAGAGAGATGTGCTCCAGGAGATGTGCTTGAGGAGAGGCCAAATTAACTAGCAGTAAGGTAAGTGGGAGTGGAGGAGACTGAGAGGAGCTGTATTTGTCACCACAGCCACAGGCAGCCAGAAGTCATTCCTTCAAACCTCTCAATACAGTTTGATCTCTCTACTGAATGGTTGATCTCTGCTGAATGGTTGTTGTGTGCAGTAAGTGCCTCGAGTCTATACACTGCCATCATAATCTTTCCCAGTAGTGGTACTGACTGTACCACCATCACTATTATTATCACTAATGTCCCAATTAACAACCTTGCAAACCTTTTGTGTAAACAGCAGTGATGGGATCTGGATCTGGATCTGGATTTAGATTTTCCTGCATCAACACCTCTTGGTTAAGATAAACCACATCGCTTGGTTGAGGTTAACCACACCTCTTGGTTAAGATAAACCACATCGCTTGGTTGAGGTTAACCACACCTCTTGGTTAAGATAAACCACATCGCTTGGTTGAGGTTAACCACACCTCTTGGTTGAGTTTGTTCTTGGTTGAGGGTTCTTTTGAGGGTTCTTTAAAGGGTTCTTTTTGACTCATATAAGTTGTCTGGTAATAAATGAAAGGTTAAAATCAGGCATTATAATATTTATATATACCTTCCTTTTTCTGTACCTTCCCTCTAAAGAACTCTGTAAAGAACCCTCAACCAAGAACAATCTCAACTAAGAGGCGTGGTTTATCTCAACCAAGAGGTGTGGTTTATCTCTTTCATACTTTTGATAAATTATGAACGGGATGGATGAACAGGTAGATGTATCCTGGATGAACAGGTAGACTTGTCCTGGATGAACAGGTAGACGTGTCCTGGATGAACAGGTAGACGTGTCCTGGATGAACAGGTAAACGTGTTCTGGATGAACAGGTAGATGTGTCCTGGATGAACAGGTAGACGTGTCCTGGATGAACAGGTAAACATGTCCTGGATGAACAGGTAAACATGTTCTGGATGAACAGGTAAAAAGTCCACACACTGTAGTTTCACTGAAGAGCATATATATATATTTTTACTTGCCATCATATATATTAGAATATTATTATAGCCATTAGACGAAGACAACTTCTCCACTTTTATTATTATTCAGGAGGACATAAAAATAATCAGAGTCTATAGCATCATTATTAAGGAGGTTCATTAAAGGTCTCACGATCTCAGAGGTTTTACCACCCTGTTACTGCTGAAAGAAGAATCTGTGTAGCTTCTGTCTCAGGGCTAAAAAGCCCTCCTCTTACAGCATATCTGCTGAGTGCCTCTAAATCCCAGTGAGTTCAGAGGATGTACCTCAACGGCTCTGGGTAGCCTGTGGTCGGGCTGGAGGCCACGTCAGCTGGTGGCCCGTATTTAACCTGCAGATCAGCATTTTTTATGAAGTGCAGCCTCTGGATGAATATTGTAACCCCAGAGCTTGAGCTGAGCTCTTGAGAAGGAGACTCTGACAGCGGCAAAGCTTGAGTGAACATGAATCTGTTTGCTACTGTGATTCTGCCTTCTTCTGTGTTGCATCATGGCTGGGGACAGGTGGCATCGTTCCTCCGGGGAGTGAAATGTCACACTCACTCTTCATTCCCCATTTCCCCTTTGCATGTGTGCTACACAGAGAGATGTTCCCCCTCTCTGATGGGTTTTTTTCAGATGGAGAGACTGTAAGATGAGCCAAAATTTCTCTCAACACAAAAGGTATTACCCTGGTATACCCTAAACCCTTCTAAAACACCCAGCTATTTTCTTAGAGTTCCTCAACGTCACCTAGGTGTGTATCCAAGAACTTTAAAACACCTGAACTGGATGAAGCACTTTGTTAAATTGGCATATGAACAAATTTATGTTTTCTTTCTCAAAGACAGGCAATTACCCAACTAACAGCTGGATTTAGTTCAGCACTGTTCACTCTAGGTGGCCTCCTGATAGCTGTGTAGGACTTTACCCTAAGGCCTAACCCCTAACCCTTAACCCCTAACCCCTAACCTGTAACATTCTGGACATACTAGGCAGAAAGGGATCCATGTGCAGGTTAATAGAATAGTCCTTAATAGTCTTTAATACTCTGAATAAACCAGGCAGAGTAATCAGGAGAAAACACTCAGAATGCAAACACAAAGGTAGGCAATATTTCACATTGAATGAGTGTGTTGGGAGTCTATATAGCAGTGCAGTTTTATGGAAATGAGGAACAGGTGTGCTGGAAAAACCCTGGAATGCTAGAACTCCGGGGAATGAGACATCTGGTGGCCAGACACTGTATTGCTGGATCTGACATAACCCTAACTCTAAGCTTCTAACAGCTGTGTGACCTAACCCTAACCCTTCTAACCCTAACCCTTAACCCTAACCCTACCCCTAACTTTTCTAACCATAACTTCCCTAACCTTCTGCTGGAGGTTCTACAGTAGGGTTGTAGTGATTGTGTAGCTTGTTGGTAGTCCAGATGAGTTGATGTAAACATATGTATATGTTTTAGTGTTAAAATTGAGAGAATGTCCTGGACCTTGGATAGATTTCTGATGTGATAGAATGGCAACTAAAACAACCAGTATAGACATGATAAAACCAGTACAGATGCGATAAAACCAGTATAGATATGATAAAATGTCAATGTTATAAGCCACAGTTAAAATAAACTCTTCAGGAACCTCAATGCAATTTTATTATTTAGTGAGTTTCAGTTCATTTATGTGCACCATGAGGAACTGTTTATGAAGGTGTATGCTGGTATAGACACTAACCGTAACCCTAACCCCAACACAACCCCAACCCCAACCCTAATCCTAACCCCAACTCTAATCCTAACCCCAACTCTACCCCTAACCCTAATCCTAACTCTAACCCTAACACTAACCCTAACCCCAACTCTAACCCTAACCCTAACTCTAACCCTAACACTAACCCTAACTCTAACCCTAACCCCCAACCCTAACCCCAACTCTAACTCTAACCCTAACTCTAACCCTAACACTAATCCTAACCCACTCCTTACCTAGTGTGTCTGTAGCAGGAATTAACATTATTATGTAAGTGGGCTTTTGTTTATTTTTTATTTGTTGTGACATTTACTGTCTGAGCTGCAGGTCTTAGCTTCAATAAACACCATTTACCACTGAGACTGCACACATGAAAGCCAAACTTTATTAGTTAATGATGCCCCAAGCCGCCATATACACAAGGACCTCCCCCACTGATACATATAAGGCCCTTCCTCCACCCACATACACAAGCCCCTCCCCCATCCATAAACACTGGCTCCTCCCTCACCCAAACACACAGTCCCCTCCTCCATCCATACACACAAGCCCCTCCCCCACACAGGCTTTTGGGCCCCCCTCTAAAACTGCTCTGGACATGCGAGGTCAGGACACCCCTGGAGCTTCACCTCATACTGTTTGTAATTAGACACAGCCACTGCTAGAAGCTTTCATTTCCAAATTTGCAGCTGAGCTAAACACCCTCTCTGAACCTAGATGGGCGAAGACTATTACCTAACGCTCTGAGGACAGTAAGCTGCTTACTGGGTTCTGGATGCTCTCCCTACGGAGTCCGGGGAGAAGGTGAATCTGCCAGCTGACGTTCTCTAGCCCAGAACCCTGTGTGAATACACTCAGCAAATCAAAGCTCATTTAGTGTAAACAGCAGGGCTATAATATAACCAGGCCCAGAAAAACCATGAAAAGAAGCTGGAAAGGCGACGTGCTCTTGGCTGGGGATCATCTAGACAGATACAGCTCATGTAGATGAGCAGACAGAAAGATGTGTGTGTGTCTGACAGTGTGTGTGTAAGGGGAGTGTGCTAAGATCTCCCTTGTTGCTCTTTTGTGTGTATTTGTTGTGTGTTTGTGTTGTATGTTGTGTTGTGTGTTTGTGTTGTGTGTTTGTGAAAGAGAGAGATGGGGGGGTGTGACTGAGTAAACAGAATGGAATCTGAAGCCCTGATGGTTTGTAAAAGGTTAAAGGATAGAAGATACTCAACAACATAGAAAGTAGCTCATAATGAGAGAGAGAGAGAGAATAAGAGAGAGAGAAACAGTGAGAGAGAGAGAGAGAATGAGAGAGAGAAAAACAGTGAGAGAGAGAGAGAGAATAAGAGAAACAGTGAGAGAGAGAGAATGAGAGAGAGAAAAACAGTGAGAGAGAGAGAGAGAATAAGAGAAACAGTGAGAGAGAGAGAGAGAATGAGAGAGAGAAAAACAGTGAGAGAGAGAGAGAGAATAAGAGAGAGAGAAACAGTGAGAGAGAGAGAGAGAATAAGAGAGAGAGAAACAGTGAGAGAGAGAGGGAATGAGAGAGAGAAAAACGGTGAGAGAAAGAGAGAGAGAATGAGAGAGAGAAACAGTGAGAGAGTGAGAGAGAAGGAGAGAGAGAAACAGTGAGAGAGAGAGAGAATGAGAGAGAAACAGTGAGAGAAAGAGAGAGAGAATGAGAGAAACAGAGTGAGAGAGAGAATGAGAGAGAAACAGTGAGAGAGAGAGAGAATGAGAGAGAGAAACAGTGAGAGAGTGAGAGAGAGAATGAGAGAGAGAGAAACAATGAGAAAGAATGAGAGAGAGAATGAGAGAGAGAAAAACAGTGAGAGAGTGAGAGAGAGAATGAGAGAGAAACAGTGAGAGAGAGAAAGAGAATGAGAGAGAGAAACAGTGAGAGAGTGAGAGAGAGAATGAGAGAGAAAAACAGTGAGAGAATGAAAGAGAGAAACAGTGAGAGAGAGAGAGAGAATGAGAGAGAGAAAAACAGTGAGAGAGTGAGAGAGAGAATGAGAGAGAATGAGAATGAGAGAGAAAAACAGTGAGAGAGAGAGAGAAAAACAGTGAGAGAGAATGAGAGAGAGAAACAGTGAGAGAGTGAGAGAGAGAATGAGAGAGAAACAGTGAGAGAGAAAGAGAGAGAGAATGAGAGAGAGAAAAACAGTGAGAGAGTGAGAGAGAGAATGAGAGAGAGAAAAACAGTGAGAGAGAGAATGAGAGAGAGAAAAACAGTGAGAGTGAGAAAGAGAATGAGAGAGAGAAAAACAGTGAGAGAGAAAGAGAGAATGAGAGAGAGAAACAGTGAGAGAGAGAGAATGAGAGAGAGAATGAGAGAGAGAAACAGTGAGAGAGAGAATGAGAGAGAGAGAAACAGTGAGAGAGTGAGAAAGAGAATGAGAGAGAGAAACAGTGAGAGAGTGAGAGAGAGAATGAGAGGGGGAATGAGAGAAAGACAGAGAGAGAGGGGGAATGGGAGAGAATGAGAGAGTGAGAGAGAGAATGAGAGAGAATGAGGGAGAGAGTGAGACAGGGAGCTGGAGAGAGTGGAAGAGAATGATGAGAGAAATGTATTTATTTAACTATTATTTCTTTTAAAAATATTTTTCCGTGCAAATTACTTCCAATCTTTTCATGCTAATTGTTATTAACATAAAGTTTCTATTAATATTATAAATGTGAATTCATGTTGATTTAATATTGCTATAGTGATATTGTAAATGAATACGGTCACATCAATAAAAATAAATATGGTCATAATAAAACTTGCTTAATTGAATTTGGTGAAGGATGGGACAAAGGGAGAGGGACAGAGTGAAATGTTACAGTTTTAAATATATTTTAAACTAATTTATTTATTGAAAGAAAAAAAAGAAAAAATATAGTATAATACAGTATAATAAAAAACAAAGTGTATAATATAATATAATATAATATGGTTCCCAATCTGGGTCCAAATATCTAGAAAGGACCAGTGCAATTTAAGAACCTCCAGAAAGGACCAGTGCAATTTAAGAACCTCCAGAAATGAGTCCATCAGTGTCTACATGTCTGTGGGCAGAACCGATTCAAAATCAGTTTAGCCACAAATAATATTTAAATAATAATATTGAAACCCAGCAGGTCCGTTTACTGTTACTCACCACCCACTGACATAGTTTTACATTTATATTGAGTAATAATTAAAGCCCCAAACAAAACAAGAAAGGGTTCTGTGAAAAACCCCTCTCTCCAAAAAAACAAAGAATTCTAAAAGACAAACCAGAGGTTCCAGTTTGTGACCCTCCAGACAGAAGAGAAAACCTCCCTCTCACCACAGTACACACTTTCTGGACTAACAGCTGGCTTGAGGCAACCATCTATGGATCATCACCATCCATCTGTGTTAGTAGTGGTTTGTGTTAACAGTGGTCTGTGTTAATAGAGGTCTGTGTTAACAGTGGTCTGTGTTAATAGTGGTCTGTGTTAATGGTGGTCTGTGTTAATAGAGGTCTGTGTTAATAGAGGTCTGTGTTAATAGTGGTCTGTGTTAATAGTGGTCTGTGTTAACAATGGTCTGTGTTAATAGTGGTCTGTGTTAATGGTGGTCTGTGTTAATAGTGGTCTGTGTTAATAGAGGTCTGTGATAACAGTGGTCTGTGTTAATGGTGGTCTGTGTTAACGGTGATCTGTGTTAATAGAGGTCTGTGTTAACAGTGGTCTGTGTTAATGGTGGTCTGTGTTAATAGTGGTCTGTGTTAACAGTGGTCTGTGTTAATAGAGGTCTGTGTTAATAGTGGTCTGTGTTAACAGTGGTCTGTGTTAATGGTGGTCTGTGTTAACGGTGGTCTGTGTTAACAATGGTCTGTGTTAATAGTGGTCTGTGTTAATGGTGGTCTGTGTTAATAGAGGTCTGTGTTAACGGTGGTCTGTGTTAACAGTGATCTGTGTTAATAGAGGTCTGTGTTAACAGTGGTCTGTGTTAATGGTGGTCTGTGTTAATAGTGGTCTGTGTTAATAGTGGTCTGTGTTAACGGTGGTCTGTGTTAACAGTGGTCTGTGTTAATAGTGGTCTGTGTTAACAGTGGTCTGTGTTAATGGTGGTCTGTGTTAACAGTGGTCTGTTGATTTAATGTTTAATGATTTAAGTCTTTATAATGATTTAATATTCGCACTGAGTGCAGGTTTAGCACACCAAGGCATCTATACTGTTGCATTACATTTTATTTCTTTATTTATTACTTTCTTACATCTATACTCTTGCATTAAATTGTATTACTTTATTACTCTATTACATCTATACTCTCACATTAAGCTTTATTATTTTATTATTTTATTACATCTATACTCCCAGATTAAGCTTTATTACTTTATTACATCTATACTCCCAGATTAAGCTTTATTACTTTATTACATCTATACTCCCAGATTAAGCTTTATTACTTTATTACATCTATACTCTCACATTAAGCTTTATTACTTTATTACATCTATACTCTCACATTAAGCTTTATTACTTTATTACATCTATACTCTTGCATTAAGTTTTATTACTTTATTACTTGTATTAAATTTTATTCAGGATCCTGATGCTTTAGAAATTTTAGAAACATCTTCCCATGAGGTTCACATCTACGCTCTTCTCCAGTGTTCAGCTGACCTCACTGAGGTCAGGAGTAAGAAAGCAACAGCACAACCTTGACTACAGCACAGTTCCATGCCCAAGATCATTACTCCTGAAGACGTCCCCTATAAGACACACAAGGTAGCGCCCAGGTGTGTCTACCATGGAGCTCCTCCCAGTTCTTTTTTTTCCGATGTAACAACATCAGATCAGTATCCCAGTCCAATGGTCTAAAGACTCATGGCATGTCCTGAATTAAAGATACAGTACTGTGCAAAAGTTTTAGGCAACCATTAAGTTTATTGTTTTATTGATGTAACAATGGTATAATGATCATATATAATTACTTCAGTCTCCTTATTAGAATACAACCAGAAAATACAGGACATTTATATGCAGTGAAAACAGAAGAGAAATCAGAAAAAATAACTTTTTTTGGCTACAGTGGCAAATAGTTATTGTGACCTCCTCTTACACTTGAACAATAGTAGGAACCAGACTCTCTTCAAGTCTCTTAAAGCCTGTTATAATATACCACACGATTTACACAACAGTCTGTGTAAAGACTACTAGACGTGCTTATTGCCAAAATTGGAGGGGGGGGGGTTAT
>JAOXYF010000010.1:383378-393929 GCA_028565775.1 Sternarchorhynchus goeldii
CCCCCCCCCCCCCCCCCCCCCCCCCCCCCCCCCCCCCCCCCCCCCCCCCCCCCCCCCCCCCCCCCCCCCCCCCCTGTGTGCTGTTTGGCAGAGTGTTTATAGCAGCACAAAGAAGTGAAGTGTTTATGACACGGCATTGCTAACCTCAGGTCTGCCTGTCCTTCACTATGAGGTCATTCTGCTTCTCTCCTTCCTCTCATCTCTCTCTCTCTTCCTCTCATCTCTCTCTCTCTCTTCCTCTCATCTCTCTCTCTCCTTCCTCTCATCTCTCTCTCTCTCTTCCTCTCATCTCTCTCTCTCTCTTCCTCTCATCTCTCTCTTCCCCCTCAGTCTCTTTCTCTTTCTTCTCCTTTATCTCTCTTTCTCAGCCTCTTCTGTCCCCCCTTACCCTCTTTTATGTCCCTCACTCCTCCAGTTATATTGTCTTTACTCTTTAAGCTGGACTCTGTATCTCTACCAAAGTACTGCTGCCTTGGTTCAGTTGTTATGATTCTGTTCCACTGACAGGCAGACTCTTATCCAGAGGGACTTCTGTATTTATCATTGTGACAGTAAGGGTACACCCAACACCTACACCCAACACCTACACCCAACACCTACACCCTGCACCTACACCCAACACCTACACCCAACACCTACACCCTGCACCTACACCCAACACCTACACCCTGCACCTAACTCCTAAACCAGTGTGCAGTGTGGTCTCTGCATGTAATCCTTCTGTCTCTTTCAGTGCTCCCCCCTTACTCAAACACTCACACACACACACACACACACACACACACACACACACCTCGCACACACACACATCTCACACACAGATATACTCTATACCGCAGCAATTGATTGAGCAATGGCAGTCTCACAGCAGTGCACTGCTCTCAGATCAGCAGCTCTAAACGACTCACACGGATGTGATCGATATGAAAAGACGGGCTGAGGCCCTCGTGATGCCGTTGTCTTCCTGTCACGCTTCCTTTTTTCCTTGAGCATCTTAATTCGTATCGAGAAGATTCAGCATGTCCTTCATGACAGCAGGTCTACCAGATGCTCTCTCCCCTCAGAATCACAGACCCTCCCTCCCCTCAGAATCACAGACGCTCCCTCCCCTCAGAAACACAGACCCTCCCTCCCCTCAGAATTACAGACCCTCCCTCCTCTCAGAATCACAGACGCTCCCTCCCCTCAGAATCACAGACCCTCCCTCCCCTCAGAATCACAGACACCCCCCTTCTCTCAGAATCCCAGATGCTCCCCTTCTCTCAGAATCCCAGCCTGCCTGCTCCTGTGCTGGGCGTGGCCTGTCGCCACCATGGAGACGAGTGCCACTGAGAACTGAGCAGGTTGTTTAGGAATCGTTTCCACTCATCTCTGATGTTTCTGTTGTGTAAACAGCAAGCTGAGAGGCTCTAGGTATAAACGACTCGTTTCTCTCCCTGAAACCCTGAACTAAATGTTCATCTAGCTGTACATATGCAAATGACCACCATCCCCCCGTTAAACACTCTGTGACTTAATGGTGTGACGGTTGGTTGGTCTGTACGTGACCCCTCATTAATGGTGTGACGGTTGGTCGGTCTGTATGTGACCCCTCATTAGCTCCTCCTCTCCTGTGCTCTGCTCTTCAGTAACGTTTGAAAATGCAGTTCTCATTAGAACACTGTGACTGTCCTGATTAATCAGCTTAACATTAAGGCGTTTAATGAAAGGTCTTTCACATTCACATGTCCCTGGAACTCCATGTTCAGGGTACAGTTTTAATTTTATTAGCCCTGCTGTGAGCTGGATTCTTTTTACAGAGGGAGACAAGCTATAACTACATTTTTAGAAAGACACTAAGACGTGTGGATGAGCCCTTACCCAAACATGCATACGGAAGCCTTGCTTATAAAGTGCATGAAGGTTATTAATTAGCTGGACTCCAGTGTGTATGAGGATCCATGGACCCTTTGTGCTCAAGGGCTTTATGGTGAAATGTGTCGTGCTGCTGTTCTAAGTGGTCTGCGCTCCCGCAGACGTGAACCAACCCAGTAACACTTGAACCAACCCAGCTTTCTGACTGCTCTGGGTTAGGGTTAGGGTTGGATGGAGGTGTTTTCAGGCTATGTGGGAAAACTTGTACACTGGGAAAACTTTTCATACAATTCCCCAAAACTTTCAGAAATTTAGAAGGTGTCTGCTGATTCATCACAATAAAAAAATATCCAGAGAACTACCATACATCTCACAGAGCTGAAACGCTTCAGTGCAGCAGGAGTCCTGTACAGCAGTGCAGTTCCGAGCTCCCCTAGCCAGCTGCAACACCCCCAGTCACCCAATCACACATCCTCCCCCACCCCCAGTCACCCAATCACAGCGGCTGCTCTAACGAGACAATTACCCTCCACCATTAATAACCGCCTTAATTGCTCTTTGAAGGGAGAATGCAGCCCCCCGGCCTTTGAGCTGCCTGCTAATTGTAAAGCTATCAGTCATGTGGAACCAAAGAAAAGAAAGCCAGCAAAGATACAAATAGTTTCCTCTCCTGCTCACTTCCCCTCTCCGTATCTCTTTCTCTTTCTCCTTTTCTTTCATTTCTCACCTCTTTGTCTTTTTCTTCGTCACTCAGTCTCTGTTGTTTTGTTGTTTTCTCTCATTCCCCCTCTCCCTTATTATCAGCCTGATTAGATAAATGCAATTAGTTTGGAAATAACACACGTGTTTTCAGTCTCTTCAGTCTTTATCTTCAGCAATTTCTCCCTAAGGTGAAGGTGCTCCTCACTTTGACCTATGACTCTCATGTAGGAGTGAAGAAAGCCTGTTCCTCTCATCTCTGGATGGCTGCTCCTCGCTGGGACTTAGAAACCCAGTGTGAAGAGAAACTACAAAAACCTGTCCTCATTTACATAAATGGACATTTGTCAATATTTATTTATTTGTTGTAATTCTATTTATTCATTTGTTTGGAGTGCTGTACAGTGTTCCAGCAGGACTGTGCTGGAGCTTCTCTTTGCTTGGGTAGTTACTGTGTTGCTGCTGGACACGTTTGTCCAACATCAGTAAACAGCAGCTGTTCTTGTGAGCAGTCTGGTACCCACGCTCTCCCTACAGTGCACAGTGTGGGTGCCAACATGTGGGTAACAGTGCAGAGCTTTGCTGCACCTCACCACCACCTCCTACACCACCAATGCCTTGTGTGTGTGTGTGTGTGTGTGTGTGTGTGTGCCGCTTCTGTTGTTCTCAGGTTCTGTTATTATCTTCCAGGGTTTGTCCTGTTTTAATTCACTCTGTGAGTGTCAGTAACAGCACGTGGAGTGAATGGACCTGCTCTTTATTCTGACCTCATTTTCATTCTGGCTTCATTTTTAGATTATTCTCAGTAATGGGAATCACACACTCTATTTTTAGATTATTGTCAGTAATGTGAATCACACACTATTTTCCCTCAGAGCTTTATAAACACTTGCCAGTGCCCTGAACCCCAGAGTGTGTGTGGTGTGTGTGTGTGTGAACCCCAGAGTGTGTGTTGTGTGTGAACTCCAGAGTGTGTGTTCACGTCCCTGCTGACGAGTCGCTGTGTGCCTAGCGAGATTGTGTATAGCCAACGTATCCAAGACAACCACTTAGCCTTCTCTGAGACACGTGCATCACTTCTCTGAGACACGTGCATCACTTCTCTGCAGTATCACACTTCACAGAGACCCTCACACTTTCTTTTTATTAAGCTTTTTGTTTGTTTATTTAATTTTTAATGCTGGCACAACATGTTTGGGTGGATGTTTAAGTGGCTGTTTGGGTGGATGTTTGGGTGGATGTTTGGGTGGATGTTTGGGTGGATGTCTAAGTGACTGTTTGGGTGGATGTTTGGATGGATGTTTGAGTGGATGTTTAGGTGGATGTTTGAGTGGATGTTTGGGTGGATGTTTGTGTGCGCTCTCTCGTGTACATCACTGCAGTGTGCTGTCTCTCGTGTACATCATCACTGCAGTGAGCTGTCTCTCGTGTACATTATCACTGCAGTGTGTGCACTTTCGTGTACATCATCACTGCAGTGTGTGCACTTTCATGTACATCATCACTGTAGTACATGGTTTATATGGTTTTTCTATGTCATTTTGAATTATATTATCATTCTGACTGACAGATCTTGGCACTTTCAAATCCTGCTTCCTGAAATCAACTTTACAACACTGCTATTATACTCATCCTTCTCTCCCTCCTCCTTCCCCCTCTCTCTCTTCCTCCATCTCTTTCTCTCTCCCTCTTTCTATCCTCCCCCCTCCTCCCCCCCTTCTCTCTCTCTCCAGACGTGCAGCACATAAAGAGAAGAGACATTGTACTGAAGCGAGAGCTGGGAGAAGGGGCCTTTGGGAAGGTCTTCCTGGCAGAGTGCTATAACCTCAGCCCAACCAAGGACAAGATGCTGGTGGCTGTCAAGGTAAGAGATGATGTCTCCATTAGAATGGGTTCACGTCTCTCTCCGGTTACACCACCCCATGCACAGGTCACGGCTCCTTACCGATCTTATCCACTCGATCCCCCGCAGCGCCGCTCGGGGGGCTGGTGCACGGCTCACAGAAGCTGATGGTAGATACCATGGGTTTGATCAATGAAACAAAGAAGGACCTACTTTGTGCAGTGGAAGGATCAATAGTAATGACTTGATGTTTGGCATGAATATGAAGCAGAAGGGGGACATGTTCAGGAGGGAGAACAATGAATCATGGGTCATCTACCCTCTGACTGATACCACAACATGGAGTCATTTACCTGAACGATGCAATAAAGGTCAGTAGTCACATGGGGTGGAAAACAAAACAAAAAAATCTATGACCTGTTCAGATCCAGTCTGTCTGCTGTTCAGATCCAGTCTGTCTGCTGTTCAGATCCAGTCTGTCTACTCTTCAGATCCAGTCTGTCTACTGTTCAGAGGATAGAGAACTACTTCCAAAGCAGGAGAAAACCATTTGGGCAGTTTTATGACCTCATTTGCATTATGTATTTATTACTTATCCAGCTGTTTAACTTGGAATGGGATCTTGTGGTTTAATTGTTGCTGCTACAGATGTGTAATGGGTGGGGGAGGCAGTAAGGGGTGTGGCCTACAGCTGATCTCCATGGGAACACTCCTCCCCCTCAGACAGAGCTTAGTATAATGCTCCTCCCCCTTAGAGAGAACTTAGTTTAACCTTCTGCAAACACTGATGCAACAGTTCAGTCTGCATGCATGTGCACACACACACACAGAGCACCTCTGTGCTTGAAGGTTTACTGTTATCTAAAGATAATTTTGCCTTTTAAATGTAGATGCTAACTAATTCCCCAGTACTTGCAGTGTGTTTGTGTGTGTTTGTGTGTGTGTAGTGTGTTTGTGTGTGTGTGTAGTGTGTGTGTGTTTGTGTGTGTGTAGTGTGTGTGTTTGTGTGTGTGTAGTGTTTGTGTGTGTTTGTGTGTGTAGTGTGTTTGTGTGTGTGTAGTGTGTTTGTGTTTGTGTAGTGTGTTTGTGTGTGTTTGTGTGTGTGTAGTGTGTTTGTGTGTGTGTAGTGTGTGTGTAGTGTGTTTGTGTGTGTGTAGTGTGTTTGTGTTTGTGTAGTGTGTTTGTGTGTGTTTGTGTGTGTGTAGTGTGTTTGTGTGTGTGTAGTGTGTGTGTAGTGTGTTTGTGTGTGTGTAGTGTGTTTGTGTGTGTGCCTGCATGTGTTTTCTCTGCAAAACATAAGCGCTGTGTATTTCTTCACACATACTAGTTAATTGGCAATAGAGATGTATTTCCATGTGTGACTGCTGTTCCAACAACACATTGCAACTGTTATGAAAGGAACAGAACTCTGGGTCAGGGAACATTTTAAACATAAGGATTTCACTGGCGTATTCTGGGAGGACTTGGTCTGTGTAAGACTCATTTTCAAAGATGCAGCGTTAGGGTTATACAGCATGAGCACCAACAGCCAGTCACTCAACACATTTAACACATATTCATATTTACCAGCCTTCACAAAACATGGAACATTTAGGGGGAAGAAGGAGCTCCTGAAAATGGGCTGTTTCAGTCAATGCTCAGGCTGTGTACCAACACATTTATAACACACCACATTTATAGGACACTCGGTGTACTAACGCATTTATAACAACACATTTAATAGGACACTGATTACTAACACAACAACACACTTGTAACACATTTATAACACAACACACTAGGACACACTGTGTGCTAACACATTTATAGGACACACTGTGTGCTAACACATTTATAGGACACACTGTGTACTAACACATTTATAGGGCACACTGTGTACTAACACATTTATAGGGCACACTGTGTACTAACACATTTATAGGACACACTGTGTGCTAACACATTTATAGGACACTGTACTAACACATTTATAGGACACACTGTGTACTAACACATTTATAGGACACACTGTGTACTAACAAACATTTAAAGGACACTCTGAGTACTAACACATTTATAACACAACACATTTAGAAAACACTCTGCAAGACCCTAACACTATAACAAGACACTCTGCAAGACCCTAACACCATAACAAGACACTCTGCAAGACCCTAACACCATAACAAGACACTCTGCAAGACCCTAACACCATAACAAGACACTCTGCAAGACCCTAACTCCCATAACAAGACACTCTGCAAGACCCTAACTCCCATAACAGCCTGACACTTTTATCCAAAGCATCTTACAGTTGTGACTGGATTCATCTTGAGTAACTGAGGGTTAAGGCTCTTGTTCAGGTGCCCAACAGCGGCAACTTGGCAGAGGTGGGGCTTGACTTTTTGACCTTCTGACCTTCAGCAACCTTCTGATTACTAGTCAAGTACCTTAACCAGTGAGCTACACTCTGAAAGAACCAAGACCCGAAACCCTAGCCCGACACATAACAGGAGACTTTGGAAGACTCACAGATGGAAGCATTGCACTGAAGCATCATCAAGCAGGTCTATTAAATGCACAGAAAGCCGACACCATCAGCAACCTGCACCATGATCAGACTGCTCACACCTTTATGTGGCCTATCATTGCCTGCCTATGGATGATCCATAACCTGTGGGTTAATCAAATGGATTGGGATTGGGCTGGATCTGTTTACTGTTTAGATTGTTTGTTGATGGAGCTGGTGGGGTCAGTCGCTCAGTAACTGACCTCACCTGTTTGTCCTTGTTCAAGTCGAAGTAGCACAATGTGGCTCTGGATCACAGTTTCATAATTTGAAACATGTGTCATCAGGGACAAGTGAGGAAAGTTCAGGTGGAGAGACAGACTGGCAGATAAACAGACAGACAGACGGGCAGATAAACAGACAGACAGACGTGCTCTTTTGCTGTTTGGTTTCAGTAGTGCCCTCAGACACACATCACAGAAGTGAAAAGCGCTTACAGAGGCTTCAGTTTATAGCAGGTCGTCTTTAGTTGGGGGAGAATCAGAGCAGCAAAGCAGTATGTACTGTACCGCAGTGGATGAGGGCATCATTAATCTCACCCCTCAACCTCCTCTTCCCGCCTCTCTTCATTAGTGCACTCATCCGTGAGAGGGCACATGCAGGTGGGGCTCTCAGGGGTGTGGGGGGGGTGATGATTCCATCTGCGGAGGGTTTCCATCATCAGAATGGCAGAAGAGTGTGGACTTCCTGATTCTCATGGAAAAGTCCTAACGTATAGCTCTTTCTGCCAAGCAAAGATGGAGATGGATCAAAAACACTTATAAAACATGCACTTCTACACAGGACCTGTAAATGTTCAGTCTAGCAGTAGTGGCTTTTGTAGTGCTGCTAGTGAGCACAGCGCCACCTGCAGGCTTTTAATTGGAATCCTATTGTGGAGCTTCTGGCTGGATTAAGTCTCCGTGGGTCCACCTGCTGCCTTAAACCTTTCCCTGTTGGTCTGTAGACAAGACTAGTATCACCTTTAAAGCCCTTATCAAAGTATTGGTATCACCTTTACAGTCCTATCAACACGTATCACCTTTACAGTCCTATCAACAGGCCTAGTATCATGATTACAGTCTGTATTGACATGACTGGTATCAAGTTAAAGATTTTAATATAGTACTTTTTACAACATATGTGTCACAGTGCAGCTAGGAGTCCAGACTCCTACTGAGCAACCTGAGGGCGACAGTGGCAAGGAATAACTTGGGAGGACCAAGACTCAAAAGGGAGTCATCCTCCACTGGGCAGCCCAACAAGTTTGTTTTATCATGTTATTTATTTTTTACATTTTTTTAGTCAGAGTAGCTCTATCAACATACAGAGTTACAGAGTTTGTTTTGTAAGTGAGTCTAAGGTGGGCGGGCAATTTCTGACATGGACCGTATTGGTTCATCAGGTGGTGGAACCGGGTAACCCTCCAGGGGTTCTGTTGGTAACCCTCCAGGGGTTCTGTTGGTAACCCTCCAGGGGTTCTGTTGGTGACCATTCCAGGGGTTCTGTTGGTAACGCTCCAAGGGTTCTGTTGGTAACCATTCCAGGGGTTCTGTTGGTAACCATTCCAGGGGTTCTGTTGGTAATCATTCCAAGGGTTATGTTGGTAACCATTCCAGGGGTTCTGTTGGTAACCATTTCTCGATTTATCTAAATATCTCTCACAGCAGTGTGATAGACTGTTATCAGTGAGTGATGGACTGTTATCAGAGCCCTGAGTAAAATGAAACAGATGGGTGTGGTTGGGTGTGGGAGTGGGTGTGTATGGATGGGTGTGGGAGTGGGTGTGTGTGTGGATGTGGATGGGTGTGGGAGCGGGTGTGTGAGTGTGGATGTAGTTGGGTGTGTGAGTGATTGATGTTCTACAACATAAGGACGTGGTTTTTCTACCCAGGACCAGGTTTAAGCTTTCAGGAAGGACAATGATGATAATGTGAACCGACAGGTGTGGATTCAGGGAGGAGGAGGGTATTGAATCTGCAGCTACACGTTAGCAGGGTGCTGGATATAAAGGTTACAATCACCGCCATCCAGTCAGTTTGTACTGATTAAATCAACTACAGGAAAACTAAAATGAACATCCACTTTAATCCTGAAATATCCTGAAAATCCTGTGTGAGGTTTTGATGGTTGTAGATGTATTTGTATCTGTGTCAGCGCCGCTTCATCTGTATTATAATCATGTTTTATTTATCAAGGGAAAAAAAGAGTTCATTCATCCACAGAGCAGCAGTGCTGGGCAGGAGGCCAAGATACAGCAGTATTAAATCTGCTTTATTGTAATGATTCAAAAAAGTGAAAAATAAGCTTCTGATGAAAAGCATTTTTATAAAACTAAAATACTGAGTTTCCTTTCAGGTGCATTGTATTCTGTATCCTTTCAGGTGTATTGTAATCTCTCCCTAAACTCAGCAGCAAGACAGTTAATATGTATCAAAGGCAAACGCACTCATAACATAATCATAACGTACTCATACGTATTCATAACATACTCATAACGTATTCGTAATGTACTCATAATGTATTCATAACATACTCATAACGTACTCGTACGTATTTATAACGTACTCATATGTATTTATAACATACTCATAACGTATTCATGACATACTCATAACGTATTCATGACATACTCATAACATATTCATAACGTACTCATGCGCATTCATAATGTACTCATAACGTATTCATAACATACTCATAACATATTCAGAACATACATGTATACATACAGAACATATATGTATACATAGTGTATTCATAATGTGTTCATAACATATTCATATGTATTTATACATATTCAGAGAGGCAGTTGTCCCCTAATGTCACATCTTCAGTTTCACACATTTCACTCCACCGTTCCACTGAGGAAAAGCTGCTTTTCAGTGTTGTGGGATGAGTTTAATATGCAGCTGTTACATTCTTTTATACTGAATGTGCAGATGTTATGTTCATGTATTCCGTCTTACTTTAATGATGTATTGATTCATTTATGGCATGTGTTGTTGTGTGTGCGTGTGTGTGTGCATGTCTGTCTGTGGTGGGGGGGGTGTTCTATGTTATTCTTCTTATGCCAAGTCTTTCAGGCAGTAAGTGTTATGGTGTGTGTGTGTGTGTGTGTGTGTGTGTTAGACTCTGAAGGACCCTACACTGGCTGCGAGGAAGGATTTCCAGAGAGAAGCAGAGCTCCTGACCAACCTTCAGCACGACCACATTGTGAAGTTCTACGGCGTGTGTGTCGATGGTGACCCCCTCATCATGGTGTTCGAGTACATGAAGCATGGAGACCTGAACAAGTTCCTCAGGTTCACTAGACTACTATTATTTTCAGTGTTATGTACAGTATGTTCTCTTATTTACACTAGAACCCTTATAGGACCTGTCTGCGTTGTTGTTATTTACTTTAAAAAAATCATCACTGAAATACAACCAGGGCAGGTGGGTGAAGGAAGAGAGGGTCAGTCTCTTCAGAGAAGGTCTGTTTCACCAGAGAGGGTCAGTCTCTTCAGAGAGGGTCTGTTTCACCAGAGAGGGTCAGTCTCTTCAGAGAGGGTCTGTTTCACCAGAGAGGGTCAGTCTCTTCAGAGAAGGTCTGTTTCACCAGAGAGGGTCAGTCTCTTCAGAGAGG
>JAOXYF010000010.1:401368-415353 GCA_028565775.1 Sternarchorhynchus goeldii
CCCCCCCCCCCCCCCCCCCAGTACTCTTTTTTCAAAAGATTCACTAATGCCTCAGTGTGTTTGAAGAGGTTTGTGTTTTCTCATCATCATTGCCAGGTCCTCTGGGGTATTTCAGATTTGCGTCTGTAGAGGTGTCACTGAGTGGAAGGATAACAGTTCAGTAGAAATTCCTCTCGGGTCGAAGTAGTCAAGGAAAGCAAAGCTGAGTTTCTATAGAAACGGAATGCAAGCAGGAAAAGGCGTGGAGTTCCACACGAACTGGTGGCCCTCTGAAAGGATACAGAGGGATGTCATGTGAATTGTGTTTTGTGAGGAGGAGCTCTGAAGGGCAGGACCCTGGGCCGGTGTAGATGCTCCTGATTGGCTAGTTCTTCCTGGCTCTTTCATCTTGCGCTGTGATGCTTGGCTTATAGGAACATTTCCCCCCGTTAATTTTACCGTGACTAACAAATGACTACATAAGAGGGAGAGGGTGGTCTGTTAGTATAATGGTAACCCCTCCCCCCAGGCACAAGTGTGTGAGATATTCCTGTAATGGTTTGCAGTCTAGCAGTGGAAGGTCAAACAGCCGACCAGACATCCTGGGGCGTGTTTCCCAAACACCCTGAAATGCTAAGCCTGATCTGAAGAATTTGTTAATTAGAGAATGTTTACTGAGGCTCCTCCACACTAAAGCACTATGTAAATGTGCTCATAAATTAGTGCCTGTAACCTATTGGTTATTCACGAGGTGCTTCGTTTGAGCCTTGTTTGCACAAAAAAGCCTGAGGGCTCAGAAAACCAGCAGCTGTTCTGAGCAAAGGACATGTGAAGAAGAATATTACAGTAATAACAACAATGGTAATAATAATCACAGTCATATTTTTATTAATGTTATTAAATTATTGTTTAATATTGACAAAATATTATTATTACTATTATTAAGTTTTTTCCCTTTTCCCCCTTGATTTACACTATATTGCCAAAAGTATTCGCTCACCCATCCAAATGACGTCAAGGTCCATAAAGACATGGATGGTAGAGTCTGGTGTGGATGAACTTGACTGTCCTGCACAGAGTCCTGACCTCAACCTTTGGGATAAATTAGAGCTGAGACTGAGAGCCAGACCTTCTCGTCCTACAGCAGTATGTGACCTCACAAATGCACTTCTGGAAGAATGGTCAAAAATCCTCATAAACACACTCCTAAACCTTGTGGACAGCCTTCCCAGAAGAGTTGAAGCTGTTCTAGCTGCAAAGGGTGGACCAACATCATATTGAACCCTATGGATTAGGAATGGGATGTCACTTAAAATCATATGTGAGTCAAGGAAGGTGAGCGAATACTATGTTGAAATGGTTAGGGGTGTAATAATATGACTGCATGAAATCGCAGATTTGTTTGTTTTTAACTGCTTCTTTTCACTGTGGTGCAGGGTCTTCAGGAAACACCTGCACACTCAACTCATGTTCTCATGTCTCATTAGTTGGTTCTTTAATCACCAAGATTGATTGTTTTCTGGAAAGTTACGGCTGACTATGAAAACCATGATAAGTAGATTTTGTCACAGAGTAGGTGGTGTTGGTAAGTAGTCGTCATCGGAATGTTTGCCAGGTGACTGAGGCAGCGAGTATCCCTGCTTCATCCCTGCTTCATCCCTTCTCCATCCCTCTCTCCATCCCTCTCTCCATCCCTTCTCCATCCCTCTCTCCATCCCTCTCTCCATCCCTTCTCCATCCCTCTCTCCATCCCTCTCTCCATCTCTCTCTCCATCCCTTCTCCATCCCTCTCTCCATCCCTTCTCCATCCCTCTCTCCATCCCTCTCTCCATCCCTCTCTCCATCCCTTCTCCATCCCTCTCTCCATTCATGTTATCCTTTATCTGTGATCTCACTGGTAACAAATCGTTTTGTCAGTGATGGTGATTATTCATAATGAGTGTGCGTGTGTCTTCTCTGCTGTCCAAACCAGAAATTCCCAGTTCTCCATCACCACCAGTTCAACACCCTTCCTGTAGTTTACATAATGTAAAAGAGTACTGAACAAAGAGTACTGAACAAAGAGTACTGAACAAAGGACATTTCACTTATATAATGTGACATCATGCCTTTTACATAAAGATCTAACTAACCATGGGGGGCTCAGTATGAAGCAATTGGGGGGGGGAGTTGTTCACGATACACTGGCTGTGCGTTTCATACCAGAAGCTCTGGTTTTGTTGAACACCTCCACAACCTTCCCGTTTCCTATCAAAAGCTTTATTTAGATATTTTGTTTAAGCGTGGTCTGTCTGCCCTGATGATGGAGTTTTGGAGCGTCATCCAGAAGTTGTTAGCAGTGTGAGCAGCACACCAGCGCTCTGTCTCTCGTGTTTCAGACTGGTGTGAAGCGCAGGGAAATGGATGTTTTTAATTTAATTCAAAATACAGAGTTGTTCCAGAAACCATTATTAAACTATGTAAATCTTGTAATGAAAGCCATAGAACGAGATGCCCAAGGTAGATGTACTTTAAGCATTTCAAGCCATAGGATGTGTTATAGTGTATGAATATTTTTACTGCTGTTATTAGATGGACTTTTAATTAAATGTTAATTACATACACAGGATGTTATTAATTACATACACAGCCATTCTAACCCGTTATGATTGTGCTGCCTGTGGTCATGTGACCAGGCTGGCGAGGTCTGTTGCTTTGCCTCATTCTGATTGGTTGGCAGCAGCAGGCATTAATCATGTGCAGGTTTCTTTCCTGTCTGTTGAGTCTGTGCATGTTCTCACTATTTTGCACAACATTTACATATTAGAATGTTTCCCTTTATATGAAACTACCTGTGAGGTTTGTTATGGACAATTAAACCACATGCTTTTGCAGTAATTTTCATGAGAATTGTACACACACACACACACACACACACACACACATCCACGGCCTCTACATACAAAAGAATATTGTTCTTTATGCGCAGTCATTTCTTTCAGAATCCAATATTCAGTTCCACATCCTGGCCGATTATATTCCAGGCTGTAGTCCCCTTGGCACGCTCACACAGGCCCTCTTCTGAAACAGCACATGTGAGACCCGCATGGCCTTTTTCATCACCACTAGACACGGACGTCCAGTGGGCAGAGCTGCTGGAGTGGTGGAGCTCCGCCCCCGGGTGCAGATTGCTGCCAAGGAAGGCAGGTTGGTGCTGGAGGATGTGCAAGGGTGGAGACGGTGCTCACACACACCCCACGCACCATCACAGCTAGTAGAGAGAAGTATCTCCTTCAGTTCAGTGGTCCAGTGTATTCCTGTCCTCAGTACAGCCCTCATCTTCATACCTAGTTATTATGAAATGAACGTGTTCGATTGAATGGTGTCGGACATCATGTTGTCTGTGTTCTCTGTCTGAGTCATATGAAGCTTATATACAAACCACATTATCCTTCAACAATAGCCATGCAATGTCAACACCGTTTGTGTACCACACAGTATCTGCAGCTTCCTCTCTTACTTCTTCCTCTCGGTCCATTTCTCTTGCGTGACCTGCGAGAGGAACCTTCTGCAGTATTAAAGTGACCGAGGCCTTTCTGTATGCCGTGGGTTTGCCTCGTCGTTTCTTCTGCTCCGTCAGGGTTGCCGTAGCACCGTGGGTGGGAGGAGCTGAGGTATTTAATCAAACACCTTAACACACGAGTGCTGAGAGCAGGTGTTTTGTGCTTTCCCTTTTCTCATCGAGCTACTGTACGTATGATTAAAATATAATAACTTTGTGACGCCCTCTGGCATGGGGGTGATGTTCTGCTCGCTGACTGAAGGCCCAGGCTAAAGCGCTGAGTCTGCTGCTTCTCTCTGGTGTTTCTGTCATTGTGTCTGAACCTTGTTGGAGTGATGAAGGAACAAGGTGTAAAAATATATATACGGTATATTCACAGTTCCTCTGTTTGTACTCCATTTTTAATCCACCTGTGTTCTGTTTCCTTAACCCATGTATCAAATAAACAGCTGTAACTAAGTATGTATCTTATGATGCTTTATGTAGACTTATTCTATAAATAAAGTTAAAAACGAAGTCGTCGTTTTTGTGTGTGATGATGGGAGGGCGGGGGAGGGGTTGCAGTGTGATACTGAAGTGTATTGGTTCATATTTATTGGTGCATATTAACGCCTAAAATTTTGTTCTGACTGTTGGTGACTTTCTAGCTGTATAGACTATATACAGGCAGAACCCAGTATAGAAGCATTAAACATACAGTGCCAGTGTGTGTGGAAGTACTAACATCAATCATGCATATGATTGTTTATTGCCTGCTCTGAACCAGACCCTGATGGGTGTGTGCAGGATCGATTCAGTGACTGCAGTGTAAAACTGGTGGATCACACATCCTCAAAAAGTGCATCCTCTTCTGGGCTTTGCTGAGCATTGAGCAGCAAGCTCAGTATAACACAACAGTCCAAAACATAAATCTATGGTGTGCAGGAAAGGAACCTGTTCATGTAGTGGTGGGTGAAGCACTAGAGAGTCTGTCATAAGGTGGGTGGGATCACCTACAGTAGAGGAGGTGCTGGGGATGTAGGGGTTGTGGAAGCAGGTTCCTCTACCCCTCTTATCATACAGGAAATGAAGGTGCAGCTATACTTGCCAGGCTAAGCAGGTGTTGTTCAGAGGTCCTCTGTGATGTACACAACAAGGAACTTGGAGCTTTTGACTTTCTCCACAGTTGATGTGCAGCAGGGAGTGCTCACCAAGGTTCATTCTAAAGTCATCTAAAGTTTTATCAACTTTAAGACACAGATTGTTATCTCTGCACGCTGCTCCAGTTCCTCCCTGTATGCTGATTCATCACTCCTGGTGATGAGGTCAACCACTGTAGTGTCATCAGCAAACTTTGCAGCTCGGTCACGGGTCAGCAGTGTGAACAATAACAAACCCAGCACATAGCCTTGAGGGACTCCCATCTGCAGCATGGAGTTGCTAGAGTTGATTTGCCGGTCCTGCTAGGTCTCTCAGGCAGGAAGTCCAGAATCCAATTGTAGATTGGAGTGTTTAGCCCAACAGGCTCTATTTTTGTGCAAGCTACTTTGGGAATTATTGATTGTGTTGAATGCTGAACTGAAGTCTATGAACCACTTCCACAGATAAGTGTTGTTTTATTCATGTGGGTGAGTAACAGGTTAATGTCAGAGGATAAGGCTCCCTCTGTAGAATGCTGTGGATGGTAGGTGAACTGAAATTGATCCACTGTGGTGGGCGGTCTTTATGTGTTCAATGACCAGTTACTCAGTGCACTTCATAATGATTGGTGTGAGTGTTGCTGGTCATTTAGGCAGGGCACAGGTGATTTATTTGGTACAGGGATGATGGTGGTCATTTTGAGCTTCAGGACCAACTGCCTGGGCTCAGAGTATGTGGATGATGTATGTGAGCTGATCTGCACAAGCCCTGAGCACTCTGCCTGGTGAGCACTCTGCCTGGTGGGCACTCTGCCTGGTGAGCACTCTGCCTGGTGGGCACTCTGCCTGGTGAGTTGTGAGCATCCGTAAGTGATGCCAGAGTACATGGTTGGTGTGTGTGGTGGGAAAACCCTCTTTACACCCTTACCCTCACAGCCCTTAATTTCATAGTTCCAACAACCGACAAATTTAATGATTTAAAATAAACATCATTAACTGTTCTGATGTTTATATACTCAGCTGCAAATGCTCTGCACTCCTTAAATGTTTAAAGTGGGGGATGTGTTAGCAATATATGATATCATAGAAACAATCAGAGGAATAATCATTGAATTTATTCTGCTAAGACTCAGCTGTTCACATCCATTCATGTTTCTTATTTGTTCATGTTATGACGACTATGGGCTGGGTAGGCATTACCTGGGCATTACCTGGGCATTACCTGGGCAGTCCTCAGGCCTGATAGTCACCTTTTCCTATTCCTACTGAACACTATAGTCTCTAGGCGTCATGCCCTTTGACCCTAGCCATGCCCTTTGACCCTCTGTAAGGCCACTTTCTTACAAGGTTGTGAACTGGTTAACAATGTCTCTCTCTCTCTCTCTATCTATCTATCAAAGTTACAAATAGATAGATAAATATTTGTGTGTGTGTGTGTGTGTGTTTCATATATGAAAAAATGTGGACATTTGATCATTTTAATAATATGGAAGTTAGAAACAAGACACCCCTACATTTATTAGTATTAAAACACCTAAAGTTAGAAACAAGACACCCCTACATTTATTAGTATTAAAACACCTAAAGTTAGAAACAAGACACCCCTACATTAAACTCCTTTGTCCCTCATGCCATCAGACTGTACAACTCCTCCTTACAGGGGAGGAGGGGTCAAAGGAGGACAGAGACTCATTAAACACCTCAATCAGAACATGTGCAACAATTTTTAAAGACTCATCTAAACATAAACCGGACTATGTGCAATAATTTTTAAATAGAGTATACTGATAACGTGCAGTACATCTCCTGCTTTGTTACTTTCTTTGTTACTGTAATGATGCTGCTGGAATCTTAATTTCCCTGAGGGAACCCTCCCAAAGGGATCAATAAAGATCGATCGATCGATCGATCTATCTATCTATCTATCTATCTATCTATCTATCTATCTATCTATCTATCTATCTATCTATCTATCTTATCTATCTATCGATCATCTTATTACTATTAAAACACCTACAGTTAGACACAGGTGCACCACATCAAATAATATTATAAGGTATTATCATGGTGGGATCCAAAGAGCCTTGTAGATGTTTGGAGAGTCTAGGGAGGAATTGGAAAGCAGCCTCTCCACTGTCCAGAGTTGTTTATTCATTATTTGGACACAGTAACAGAAGACATACTTGGTACAAACAAAGCATTTGAGCACAAGAACCTCATCTCAACTGTGAAACATGGAGGTGGAGGAGTCATGGAGGTGAAGGAGTCATGGAGGTGGAGGTGTCATGGTTTGGGGTTATTCTGCTGCAGCAGGGCCTGGAAACTCGCCATCACAGAATCCAGTATGAATTCTTCACTGTATCAGAGGTGCTTGAGGAAAATGTGGGACGATCTGTCCAAAAACTGAAGCTGCATCAGGGGTGGACTGGAGATGAAGATTCACTTGTGATTCTCGTGGTTTTCGGACACGTGTGATTCTCAGACACTCATGATTCTCACACACTTGTGGCTTTCAGACACTGGTGATTCTTAGACACTTGCCCTGAAGAGTTGTTTTGGGGGGTTTGTTGCTGAGTTTGCCTCTACACTGGAGGAGGTTTTCTTAAAGGGATGTGCCTGTACTTGGCTGCATTCATCTGTCCCTCAGCTGGTACCAGCCTCCCTGTCTCTGACATCCACCCTGTCACCACCAGGGTTCACCACAGAGAGCAGATTGTTAAGGTCACATGCCTGTTTCTCAACAGAGTGCTTGCTGTTCTGCCAACGAGTTCATTTTTTTACCTCATTATATCTTTTTCCACATGTTTCCAGAGTCCTGTACTGGCCAATTAGAAAACTCCACCCAGCTATCATATGCCTTGTACTCAGCAACTTTCTGTCCTACTGCTCTGTCATAAAGGTCTGATTTATGGACTGCTGCAAAGAGAAGTGTCTGTCCAACAGGTTCTCTCACCTCTGCACAGGGGCGTTTGGTGGACAGGAGTGAATCTTGAGTTCCTTCTTACCTTTCTGACACTAAACCATCTTTGTTCATCCTGGCTGAGTCTAGGAAGGTTCACAGCTGAGTCCAGTTACTGAGGCCACTATGGCTCTCACTCAAAGTACCTTAGCTGTTGTTTTATATCCTTGACCTGTTCTGTGATCTGTGCCACAGTTTGATGGAGATCCACAGACCTTGGACTGCTTGGCTTTAGTATTTAGTAGTTGTTCTTATTTGCAAACATGGTATTAGCTTCAATTGCTATGTGTATAATACTCCATTAGTGTATATATATATATATATATTAGTATTAGTCAATTAGTATATATATATATATACTATATCTTCTAATTCTGATGGTGCTCATACAATTAACAAAACGTAGGATTTGTAAAAGAAACAAAACTGGATGACCACCACCTACCTCCTTCTGAATAAGACCAAGGTGTTAGAAGCACATCAGATGACTGGTAAGATGGTGCCGCTGAGCCCAGCGGATGGCGCCGCTGAGCCTACTTTTCTTTTTTTCGTTAAATTCTCTTATTTCCAGTTTATTTCTTAACTTATACTCCGCAAAATGGTCCGGACTACTTATGATAGAGACACTCTTGTTTCTATTAATCTAAAATCCACTCACCTTACGCCGTTTTTAACTTCGAATCCAAGCTGGCCGAGTGAGATCCTGAGGAACAACAAAGGATGCGAAACGAAGAAGTGGCGACGGTCCCCGAGGGAAGTGAGCTGGGGTCAGGGACCGGCTGAGGGCCACAGCACACCGTGCACCCATGCCTAGTATCCTGCTAGCCAACGTCCAGTCTCTGGAAAACAAACTCGATGACCTCCAGGCCAGAAACAAGTTCCAGAGAGACATTCAGGACTGCAATCTCCTCTGCTTCACTGAGACATGGCTGAACCCAGCGGTACCGGACCACGCCATCCAGTCGGCCAAATTCTTCTCGGTACTTCGCTTGGACAGGACAGTGGACTCGAGGAAGTCCAAAGGTGGTGGAGTGTGGGTTATGGTGAACAACAAGTGGTGCAATGGCACCAGTGTTGTGACCCTTGTGCTCCTACACACCCAACATGGAGCTGCTCGCCCTCAAGTTTCGTTCCTTCTACCTTCCTAAAAGCCTGTGCAGACCAGCTAGCTCCGGTATTCACAGACAACTTTAATCTCTCTCTGATGCTAGACATCGTACCAACATGCTTCAAGCAGTTCGTCATTGTTCCTGTCCCCAAGAAACCCCAGGCCACATGTCTCAATGACTATCGCCCAGTAGCCCTAACATCGGTGGTGATGTTTGAAACACTGGTCAGAGACTTCATCACTTCTGCAGTGGCTCTTGAACAACTTGTGAAGTTAGTGGTTTGCGAGTCGCCACCACCCCAGGAGTTCATCCGAGTATGGTCACAATATTCTGATGTTCTGATATTCACACACACACACACACACACACACACACACACAAAATTACTGAGTTCATTTTCTAGTCACTCAATACTACATTCTACATGCAATATTTCTCAATATGTATAACTACACTGATTATTACACATTCATTAATCACACCAGTCATGTCATCATCCAAGTTGTCCAGGTGAGGCGTTGTGCAGATAAACCACTCTGGTGAAGAGTGAGTGAGAGTAGAACTGGTGTCTCTTCTGGTGAAGAGTGAGTGAGAGTAGAATTGGTGTCTCTTCTGGTTTTGCAGATGCCTGTTACAATGAAACCAGTGACTGAAGACATGAATCTGAGTTTCTACATATCTACAGATCTGATCATTGGAGTTTTTACATATTTACAGGTCTGATTATAGTTTCTACATATCTACAGATCTGATTATAGGACTTTTTACATATCTACAGAGCTGCTTCTTTGTTTGATGACATTCATTTAACTGCAAAGAAAAAATCTGCCTTTTCTCCCTCATTAATAGTGATGTTGCCCCCAACAGATCTGTGGAGTAGAGGTGTGGAGCCAAAGCTCAGCAGGTGACTGCCCCTGACACACATCTCTGCCTCACTACCACATTCACAGCAGAAGCTTCAGAGGTTTCACTGCTTCCTTCCCTTCAAGTTGCAAGTGAGGGCAGCATCAAAGTGCTCGAGTGCTTAAGAGACACTGGCAGATATTTCAGCACCTAAAGAGACCGTTTTCCTGGAGTTAAATTCTGTTCTTTAAAATGAAACATGGGTATACTTGTTAATGATCTGTCTTGATAAAGCTAAATGTGATTGTGAGATTTATTCAACATAAATAGCCTTGGGACCCCTTAATGTTTCGGAACGTGAGCCAATTTCTAACCTTTTCACACCCCTTTATAAAACAGCACATGGTTGGTGCTTATGACTCATGGCTTTTTGTATATGACACTATAGAGAAGTTGGAACATACCACTCACGCATCTCATGGGAGGGGGGAAGGTGCTGATTTTAAAGAAGCATAGTATGTCACAGCTGATGACTGTTGCTGTGCACGCCAGCATAGAAAGAATATCTGTCCCCAAATGTTAAACAAGAATAATACTGATTAAAAAGCCTGCAGGGAACTGGCAGTATAATCTCATTTGCAAAATGCTAATTTATTCCTATTAAGCTTTCATATGCTAACATTAGCCTGCTAACATTATTGCTAGCATTAGACTTTTTTGGGTGAAATTCTGCTGTACAAATACTGGAAGAGAAGAAAAACACTTCTGTAATCACTTCTGTGCTCACAGGATTTTTCCTCCTGAGGGAAATGACCTGTAGTCTCAGCTCAGGTGATCATGTCCCAGTATGACAGTGACATAATCTCTAAATGAGCCATCTAGGTTGGGTCATGATCCATTTTATCGCTTTGTCTATTAAAGTGATGAAAGTGTGTGATTACAGTAATGCCTGCTTTGTGTTCCCTGTATGATGTTGCTATATTAGCAGACAGCTCATAATGTGTATCTTCACTGCACTGTTACACCGAAGGCAGTGTTTCTATTGGACTATATATGCCAAAGGGAAGCAAAGAGAATTCATTCACAGAAGTGTAGTATCCCATTTGAACAGATACACTCACTAATTAGATACTGTGTATCAGAGTGTTCACTGGAGTGTTTAGTGTTTCAAGCAGGGTGTGTAACAGTATTGATTTTTCTCCCATAGGAAACCAAGCATTAATTAAGGATGCAATATAATGATAATTAGGTCAGACTGATTCAAGTGACCACTTAGTTCTCCACATTTTACCATTGCATCATTACATTCTATTACAATCTATTGATTTTCGCCTTTGTTCTTATGAAACTCTAGACGATAAAACCTCACCACCCCAGACAACATTCCCTCTTCTCTTTCACTATTTTGTCTATATTCACGTTCTCCAGTTTACGAGTGGTGAATGTGTGCTGACGAGGCCATTGCGTTCTCTCAGTTCCTAGTGTTACACTTATCAGGAGTGTGAGTAAGAGAGAGGCCATGGTGTTCCCCAAGGGTGAGCACTGGGTCCTCCAAACAGCTTGAGCAAATGGGCCTTTCCCACTTTTATATCATGAAAATAATACCGCAGCACCAAAATGCATCTGATTATAGGTGTGGGGCGTGTGCTCTGGGAGGCTTGGGTTTCCCCAGTAAAGTACCTCCATCTGCACAGTCCCAGTGGAAAACTGGAGAAGTTGAAAAAAACAAAGAAAACTGGAGAAGTTGAAAAAAACAAAGCACTTTGCAGAGGCTGATAGTGATAGCACAGTCATACCTACAGTTTGGGAAAAGTAACATGAACCATCTGGATTGTTCCACATATCCAGCTCTCATACAGAACTTGCTGGAGGAGAACATCGTATCTTGATAACATTTATATTCATATATTTTGTGTCTTATATTGAAATAGCAGGTCTGGATGCACAAGTTTATGCTCATGTATATCTTAACAAATGCAGACTATATTTTACACTTTTCAGAGACTTTAAACAAATTAATGAAATTAATATCAATCCTGCAGTTTCGGCATATCTGAATATCTGTAAAAAACACTTTTAGCTTATTCCCTTACGCACTAATAGGCTGAAACACTGGGCAGACAGTAGGGGTCTTTTTTCCATTGAAAATATCTTATACCTTTCAGTGGATGAAAGATTCCTATGAAATTCCTACGGAACACGTGCATTTACCTGCTAGTGAACGTACAGGTGAAGATACAGGTGAATGAGATGGAATAGGCTGCATTCCAGCCAGTTTATTTCCCAGAAAAGCATCCCTAAAGTCTCATTTCACAGAAAGATTGCTGTTGTCCTTGGAATGACTATCAACTCTTCCTGACCACCCTTTTTCTTCGTAGTGTTTAGAGGTGTGTGGTTGATGTTACATAAACATATAATTCAATCATTGTAACTGCATAATTAATTATATTATGCTAATTACACATGCATACACACCCACACACAGCATGTGAATACCCATTCATCTAGATATGTAATTTGCATACAATTCTGGTTATTACACATTATAAATATTCTTATAAATTCACATCAGACACTGTTTGCTTGGTTTGAAGCCTTAGGTACTGCCTCCATACACCATCAATTCCACCAACTCAGAAACAGCACTGTAATTATCTGAGGTTATAATTCAACCTCACAACAATAAACACTTTCCTCCAGACTCCACATGTGATCCTTCATTTCTACTGTTCACTTCAAACATGCCAAAAAATTTTTAAAGAAAAGAGAATGAGAGAAACACACAATACATGTACAATATACACAATACATGTACAATATAATACACAATACATGTACAATATACACAATACATGTACAATATACACAATACATGCACAATATACACAATACATGTACAATATACACAATACATGCAACACTTACTATACAATTAAGAGGAAAAAAAAACATCACAACATAATTTATCATATAATCAAAACACAACACATCAGGCTTATTCTTTAGTGTTGGCAGCTATAGGTGTTGATAAGCCATGTTTTCATTTTTTTGTGAAGACCTTGTATGTTGTAAGCAGTTTAACCTCCTCAGGTACTGAGTTCCACACACTTGAGTTCCACACACCTGAGTTCCACACACCTGAGTTCCACACACTTGAGTTCCACACACCTGAGTTCCACACACCTGAGTTCCACACACCTGAGTTCCACACACTTGAGTTCCACACACTTGAGTTCCACACACCTGAGTTCCACACACTTGAGTTCCACACACCTGAGTTCCACACACTTGCACTCCTTCCTGCTCAAACTTTTCATGTTCAAACTTTTCCAACATTTCTAAAAATCCTTTTTTTTGTATTGGTCTTAAGTAATATTCAAATTTTCTGAGATACTGAATTTGGGATTTTCATTAGTTGTCAGTTATAATCATCAAAATTAAAAGAAATAAAAATTTGAAATATATCAGTCTGTGTGTAATGAACAAATATAATATACAAGTTTCCCTTTTGAATGGAATTACTGAAATAAATCAACTTTTTCATGAAATTCTAATTTTATGACCTGCACCTGTATATGTTATATAAAATACTGTACAAAAGTCTTAAATCACCGTTTTATTGTCACGCGATATTGTCACGGGAGGCTGACCCCACAGCTCGAGGGAGACACCTTCTCAACCACACACACACACACACACACGACTCTTCCCCTGATTCAGTGCACCTGTCCCATGTTCATTTCATCACTTTCACTCCTTTCACAAACCCCACAGGTCCAGTGCACCACAACGCGCCTCGCTGGTAAACGTCTGCTCAAACGCTCCAGTTCAAAGACTTTGTGTTTATTCTTTGTGATCTTTGTATTAGAGCTTTGTGTATCGTTTCTGTTTGTTATGGAGAGTAAAGCTGTGCCTCCGCCCCCCTCGCCTCCGCCCCCCTCGCCTCCGCCCCCCTCGCCTCCTGCTCCATCCTCTCTCACAGCCCCGTCACAGGTACCTTGTTTTAGCACTGGAATAATAATCAGTAATATATATTTTTAATATATACACATAACAGTACATATGTGTATAATTTAAAATCATACATATGCATACAATGTATCGACTTTATCGGACTTTATTCACCAAGTATGATCACACATACAAGGAATTTGTTTTTGGTAACAGTAGCTCACTGTGCACGATAACTGACATTTCAGAGGTAACAAACACACTCAACCTCCACACACACACACACACACACACACAGTGACATACACGCACAGACACACTTGTAAAC
Source organism: Sternarchorhynchus goeldii (assembly GCA_028565775.1). Taxonomy (NCBI): domain Eukaryota; kingdom Metazoa; phylum Chordata; class Actinopteri; order Gymnotiformes; family Apteronotidae; genus Sternarchorhynchus; species Sternarchorhynchus goeldii. The sequence goes on from JAOXYF010000010.1 coordinate 415,197, forward strand.
TTAACATGTGCAGAATTGTGTATTTAAAGTAAATATTTAAAGTAAATTAAATACAATTAAATTAGATTGTGTATTTAAGTAAGTAAAGTGCTAAGTGCAGCAGTAAAGGACAAGCAGACTGAATTAAGTAGATATAAATATGGAGAACAGAGGAATA
>JAOXYF010000010.1:415453-436756 GCA_028565775.1 Sternarchorhynchus goeldii
CGATCTAAAGAATTAAATTCTTAGGTGATGGGTGAGAGACACAATCAGGTCCAGAGACAGAATGTCTTATAGATATTAAATATCCTTAAAATTCTTAAGTGTGAACACTGTCTCTGCCTGAAGATAAACAGTTTATTATGGGTTAGAATTAAGATAGGAGTTACATTTCATGTTTTAATTGCTTTTTGAGTTACACTAGAAGCTGCACTAAGAATTTGGCATTTAATATAGTATTACAATTTAATACAGTATTAAAATTTAATACAGTGCTATAATTTAATACAGTATTACACATTCATTACCAGAGAGAAGAGCTTTAATGATGGGAACATATGTGTCTCAAGCGCTGCTAACACATGCACATTAAATGAACAACTACAACCGCATCTCTTCCAGTGTTGCCGAGAATAGTTTCCATCACTATCATGAGTTTTTGTGTGTTAAAAAAATGCAAAAGAAAACAATTTGGAAAACCAAATTGTAATATCTCAGGGAGAAAGAGAAACACACCACATATCATACCACAGTGACTGCAAAAGTTTTGTTGTTAGTGCGTAAGATTGTTTAGATTGTTATGTGCACAATGTCAACGTGACACAAAAATTCAGTATTTTGCAATTTGTGGTTATTTATTTTAGGCTAAATTAACGAAAACGTTCGAATATCCATCTGTGAAAGGGGGTACACAAAATATTATCGGATTTAGAGCATAGAGCATTCCAAAGATATATTCAGTTTAAAGTTTAGTTTAGTTCAAGGGTACTAAACAATTAAAGCCCAATTTTATTCCACTAGGGTGCGCAGTTACGCGGCGTAATATTCAGAACGCGGCAAATGTTTCATGATCGCGAACAATGTTATTGCAGTTGCAGCCAGGTATCTGGTCGATAACAATTTCATTCTGTCCCCATTCCGGAAGCTCGATTCACTTCATTCATTCATTCCTGTGTGTTTGTATGTGTGTAATCAGCAACCTTGAATCAATACTAATTTTATAATGAAAAATAGCACCATTAGACAGCAATACTACTACTAGTAATAATAATAATAATAATAATAATAATAATAATAATAATAATAATAATAATAATACATGATTAGATAATAATGATCCATTTATTTTCGTTTACAACGTAATTGTTTTTTATGCGCCGTCATAGCTAAAAGCAAAACCCCTCCCAAATAAGCAACAATTGGTTGCTTTGTATTAAAAATCGCGCCCATCTTCTGGTTATTTCACGTCTATTGGACGCGTGCATAACACTCATTAGTTATTTCATAGCGATTGGTAAAAAAACATGCCACTCATTTTCAGAAACCCCGCCCCGTTTTTGGACATAAAGGTTCCACATTTTTCCCTCAGTGGATTCGCAGGCGAAGTATTAACATTAAAGGAGAGCGTCCACTAGCTGCGTCCATCAAATTATGATTCTATCACTGATTCCGACTTAAGCGGGGTATTCGGACTCGTCTACATCACATTTCTGTAAGTACAGCATATCTTACTGAGGCACTGTTGTACAACTTTGAATACTCTCGGATCTCCAGTCACTCGAAACAGCTGCGTCCAGTGTTTTGGGGAAACTTGATTAGGAGAGCTAACGCTAGCTAGCTAGTAACGCTAGCACTGAATAAGAAATTCTTAAGTAACTAAGTATCTTTCTCCCTCTCTCTCTGTGTATATATACACATATATATATATATATATATATTTATTCATAATTTGTCCTGTACTCTCCCTGTGGTGTATTTGTTCGACTAACCTAACTGTTCGTGGTGGATTAATGACATCTAAAGTTTTGTCAGGTTTAACGTTTTTTACTTCTTTCAAACCCCTCAGAGTTCGCTTACGTTGCCGCTGCGCTCGTGCAGCCCGCTGCATGCAGACGCATTGTAGCCAGGCAACGTTCGGGCTAGCAACTTTAGCTTAGCCGTGTAAAGTATTACGTTTGATTACTACGTTAGTACGAGTTGGTACGAAATCAGGAGTGTTGTTCGGAATTATACACTAGTCCCCTGTGTATTCACAACCGCCTCAACAAAAAAGAGCTTCGCGTTTCTCAACATTAGTTAGCTAGCTTGCTAGCTAGTGGAGTGGGTAGCGACTAATCGTCCGGTGATGGATCACTGAGCTCAGACAAAGTAGGTTAACTAGCTGCCAGGCTTGGGTGGATGCGTGTTTATTTATTTATTTACCGGTAACCGTGCCCTAATATTTTGTTTACCGCCGCGCCCACGGCTGCACGGCAATAGCTACGCATTTTATGTCGTCCTGGAAAAGCTGGTAATTCATGTAGAGATGTTTCGGTGGCTAACGGACGCATTGTAACGGAGGCGAGATCTCTACTCGAAACATTGATTTTGCGTCGCGCAGAGAAAATATGGCTTTGTTCACTTTTACAATGAAGATGTTCTCAGCTTTTAATATCGCCTCGTTCCGCACCTGCCTCGGCGCGATTTGTCGACAAAAGGTTGGCATGAAAGCAGAAACCTGTTAGCTAACACCATGAATAGCGCATTACACATTTCGGTCCTGATCATAGTTCAAGTCTCTACTCATAACGACTGATGGCTAATTACCACATATTGCTGCCAGTAACAAACATTAACCCACAGTAAACTTATGCACGTGTAATTACATTATAACAGAACCGTACTAACCACTACCGTGGCCGGTGTTCCTGGTTCACACGTAACGATTAGAGCCCGTCGGAAATGCTGCTACACTAATTTAACCACTATTTTTAGCTCATTGTCCGAGGAATAATTATCCATATCTGAAAACTCAGTGTTGATGGTGAGAATATGCTCGATTATACACACCACTGTTCAACTATTAAAAAAATGTATTCAGTATCATATCTGATTTGAACAAACTCTAGTAACACACAGAATCCTTTTTCCCAATAAACTACAGCTTCACAAACCTGAATACCTGAGGTGTGTTGGAGCTTGCAGTTCTTTCAGATTTTAACTGGCCTACTAACCCTGTTTAGATGTGACACGGCTCGACTACATATAAGACAGCAAGAGAGACGGCAACTGCTTATTAACGTATTTAAATCCACAATATGCCTGCAAACCGAACATTAAACAGTGAGGTTCGTGTTTGTCAGGATGTCTCCTGGGTCATTATGTCACTGTCTCTCTCTGGCATCTTTTCAGTGGCTTGCTTTGCGTACTGTAATGCCAAAACTCTTCTAACAGCTCTGTCTTACAGACACTGATTTGCACAGGCTTTTTTTCCTGAACTGATGGAAGTTCCTCAGCATTCAGACAGACTGCCTGCCAGCTGGTAATCAATTGAACGTTGTAAACACGGAGAGATTGCCAACTTTTGACTCTGCCTCAAAAAAGAAAGGTCTCCCCTCACCCCATTCTGCAGCCGAGGCAAGCAAGCACCGGAATACCAACACGCCGAGAGAACAGAACCTGGACACTCTCTCAGTCAGCCGAGTAGAGTGGCTGACAAAAGACAGAACTTTAAACGGAAGAACCTTTCAGTCTCCTCTCTGGAGTGGTGATGCCTTTCAAAGGTGTTATTATCTGCACACAGATAGAACACTTGTTCACATTCAGTGATTCAGCTACTTTGGCGCTAGCCGCAGACATCGTTGAGTGACGGTTGCCGTGGGCAATGGGATGAACTGTTAAGGAACTCTTTACGGGGCTCTAACACAACGGCCACACAGCTGTTTCATGTCCCTTGCTTTCCCTCACAGACACACTAGGCTTCACCGTAGATGCAGTGCCTGCAGACACTCTGGGATTCAGAGTGCTCTCACCTACATCCACCCATGGAGCTGCATTCCTGCCTGTGTGATCCGGTGGTTTGTCAGACTGAACTTTTTGAAGCCCTCGTCAGGGTTTGATGGTGCGCTGAGGTTGACCACAAACCGGACCACAAACACCCTTCCCTCTCCTCTGACTAAGGCCTTATGGTCCAGGATGTTTCAGGGAGAGATGTAGATGCCAGTCTCACATGGCTCTTTCTGTGCTGCTGTTCATACCTGCCGTGTAGGCGATCGCTCTGTCAGCCTGGCCCACAGAGGGGGGTGTGCTTCAGGACTCATGCAGAGCCCCCCCCCAGTCTTCTCTGTCAGTGCCTGCGGGTGGGTCAGCAGATTGTGCCGCTGTAAGTGTTTTCCAGACGCCTGCTCCTCTGAGCAACCCTGCCTCAAACTCCCTACACCTCCTGCTACTCTGCCCCCCTCCCCACCCCCACACCCCAACTCTTGTGCATGACTGAGCTCTGCCGTTGTTGTGCTTTTGAACTCGGCCAGCGTGAACTGTCAGTGTCTGCATGTCTGTGTGTGTCGACCCATCCCAGAGGTTACGCCCGCCCGCCCGTGCACCTTCACACAGGGTCCATAGCAGCAAGGCCTCCTCAAATGCTGGCTGGCTTTTTCTCTTTTGTTGTTTATTCTTTTCAGCTGACATGGGTGTACTGTTCATGGACAGTTCTGTGAATTCGAGGCCCTGCTGCAGTTGAAGAGCATTTGCATTTAAAAAAACTGAATAGATACTAAAATATTTTAACTGTTTTGCTTAATTTGAATTGCAAATGTATTTCTTAAAAGCAAAGCTTTTCCAGGCTGTGTTTAGTTTTCCTGGCTCTGCTCAAACTGGTACAGTTGCATGCTGTATATACAGTATTTGCACCAGTAAGAAATGATAATACTGCAACAAACAACCTGACTCGTATTAGTAGACTCTTGGTTCAACAACCTGGTAATTAACCAGTGTGGTTTTAACATCTGCATATAAGAAAAAAAACAAGTATCTGAACTGCCAAAGCCAAGGGAATTAGCTGAAGTATTTTTAGAGAAGCATGTTTCAGATCGCTCAAAGCATGCCGTGTTCAGCTACAGGCCTAGCAGGTACTGTACACGTTCTCATCAGGATGGGTTTTTGTGGGGTTTGTACAATGTGTCTGGGGTTCTTTGTTAAAATCTGCATGTATCAGTGAGTCAGGGCTTGGCAGACATAACCAGTCTCTCTTCACTTTTAAATGGAATAGCCTCAGTCAACATAGCATGAGTTATGCTCTAAATTTAACAGAAAATGTGCTGTTGGCTCACTCATCTCAGGCTATAATTAACTAACCCCTTCCTTTTGGGTGTGTGTTTTTTTTTTTTTTTTTTTCTCCAGTTCAAGATATCAGCACAGCTGATTCCTTGGAGGTGCCAGAGAATATGTCCGTCAGCGTACACGAAAATCGTAAGTCTCGGACAAGTACAGGCTCCATGAACATCTCCCTCTTCCACAAGCCTTCCCACCCAGACAGTGTCCTCACACACCTCAACACCCTCCGCAAACAGTGCATGTTCACAGACGTGACGCTGTGGGCGGGCGACCGGTCCTTCCCCTGCCACCGCGCAGTGCTGGCGGCCTGCAGCCGCTACTTCGAGGCCATGTTCGGTGGAGGCCTCCGTGAGAGTTTGGACAGCGACGTGAACTTCCGTGACAGCGTGCACCCTGAGGTTTTGGAGCTCCTGCTGGACTTCGCGTACTCCTCGCGCGTTATCATAAACGAGGAGAACGCAGAGTCGCTCCTGGAAGCGGGAGACATGCTGCAGTTCCACGACATCCGAGACGCGGCGGCCGAGTTTCTCGAAAAGAACCTGCACGCGTCCAACTGCCTGGGCATGATGCTGCTGTCAGACGCGCACCAGTGCAAGCGCCTGTACGAACTCTCCTGGAGAATGTGCCTGGTCCACTTCGAAGCGGTCCGCGATACGGAGGACTTCTACGGCCTGTCCAAAGACAAGCTCCTAGACCTCATACTCAGTGACGAGCTGGAGATCGAGGACGAGCAGATCGTTTTCGACGCGGTCATGCGCTGGGTCAGGTATGATTTAGATGGTCGCCGAGACCACCTCCCCGAGCTGCTTCGCGGGATACGTCTGGCGCTCTTGCCGTCCGAGTGCCTCATTGAGGCCGTGGCCTGTGAGGAGCTGGTGATGTCAGATAAACGAAGTAGACTGATCGTGGAAGAGGCCGTCCAGTGCAAGAAGAAGATCCTGCAGAACGATGGCGTCGTCACGAGCCCGTGCGCCAGGCCACGCAAAGCCGGCCACACCCTGCTCATTCTGGGAGGGCAGACCTTTATGTGCGACAAGATCTACCAAGTGGATCATAAAGCCAAAGAGATCATCCCCAAGTCCGACCTGCCGAGTCCCAGGAAGGAGTTCAGCGCCTGCGCCATCGGCTGCAAGGTCTATGTGACTGGAGGGAGAGGCTCCGAGAACGGCGTGTCGAAGGACGTGTGGATCTACGACACGGTCCACGAGGAGTGGTCTAAGGGTGCCCCGATGCTCATAGCACGCTTCGGGCACGGCTCGGCCGAGCTGGAGAACTGCCTCTACGTCGTCGGGGGCCACACGGCCATAGCCGGCGTCTTCCCCGCCTCCCCTTCTGTGTCTCTGAAGCAGGTGGAGAGGTACGACCCGCTAACCAACAAGTGGACCATGATGGCGCCCCTCCGGGACGGCGTGAGCAACGCGGCGGTGGTCAGCGCCAAGCTGAAGCTCTTCGTGTTCGGCGGGACCACCATCCACAGGGACAAGGCCTCCAAGGTGCAGTGCTACGACCCAGGGGAGAACCGCTGGACCATAGCGGCCGAGTGCCCGCAGCCCTGGCGATACACCGCCGCCGCTGTTCTGGGCAGCCAGATCTTCATCATGGGCGGCGACACGGAGTTCACGGCCGCGTCCGCTTATCGCTACGACTGCGAGACCAACCAGTGGACGCGAGTAGGTGACATGACCTCTAAAAGGATGAGCTGCCATGCGGTGGCCTCTGGCAACAAACTGTACGTGGTTGGGGGTTACTTCGGGACGCAGCGATGTAAGACCCTGGACTGCTATGATCCGACGTCGGACAGCTGGAACAGTATCACTACAGTGCCTTATTCACTGATCCCTACCGCGTTTGTTAGCACCTGGAAACATCTCCCTGCCTAGTGATCTCCAAGTGAACAGGACATACTTTAACTGGGTAAGATGTTTGTTTTGATAATGTAATTAATTACGGCCATTTTTGTTCTACGATGATGGTTGAACTGTTCTGTAGAGACTAGATAGGATGGATGTTACCATAGATATTTAAGTCAGGCATGTTTAATAAGGAAGAGCAAGACGGTGGACCTCATCTTTGGGGTCTGGTGTCTCGACTCAGCTGTGTTGATCTTTGGGGTCTGGTGTCTCGACTCAGCTGTGCTGATCTTTGGGGTCTGGTGTCTCGACTCAGCTGTGCTGATCTTTGGGGTCTGGTGTCTCGACTCAGCTGTGCTGATCTTTGGGGTCTGGTGTCTCGACTCAGCTGTGTTGATCTTTGGGGTCTGGTGTCTCGACTCAGCTGTGTTGATCTTTGGGATCAGATGTCTCGACTCAGCTGTGTTGATCTTTGGGATCAGATGTCTCGACTCAGCTGTGCTGATCTTCGTGCAGTAGGACTGGGTGGACCTGTTCCTGTGTTCCAAGGGCGAGGCTTTGGTTTGTTGTTTTGGTTTCTAAAAGGTACATCAGCTTGTGCTGATGCTTTTTAAGATCAAATGTGTATTATAACCTGATGGCCTCTAGTCCAGTCCTGCACATTTTTTTCTGTATCTAACTCACCCATCCCAGGTCATGAAGCACTTCAGGATGATTAAACAGCAACTTTAAAAATACATTTGTTTAATGTATTCAGTATAAAATAATGGCAAGCAGGTTCAGATGTGTTCAACAGGTCATCTGAAAAAGATGGGGTTTCCAAGACTGGGAACTTGGAACTATAAACAAACAGAAAACATGTATATTGTTTTATATAAATATAGAGTAGTATATAGATAAACAAAATCCAATTGTTTATAGTTTAAGTATTTCCTTTATAAACATTTAAAAGAAAGAATCACTTGGAACTAGCAGCATTAAGTAACTGGGAATGGAGAAAAATCATTAGAACAACAGTGGAGGCTACACTTGTGGAAAATGTTGCATGATGGGAAACAATTCATGCTCATATGCACTTCAGGTTTAAACAAAAACAAACTCTGAAGAGAAAAGAGTGGAACAAACCTCATTTATCTGCATCATCAGTAATAAATCATTATTGGCGTCTAATTACTAGTTGAGTTTCTGCCTAGGCCACAGTGTTTGACTGACAGGGTATGTAGTGTAGGGTGAGGACGGCAGCACTGCAACTCACTAACATTGTGATGCTTTGAAAATCACTGACTTAAAAAAGGTTGAGTGAAGGTCCTTGATCTTCTGAAGATCCTTGAGTTCAGGGTCAGTTCTCACTTTCAGAGAACTGGACTGAGAAATATCCTTGGCATTTTTCAAATATCCTTCCCATTTCAATGGCAGTATTATGACTTTTCATTATTCTGACACATAAAAATGTATCTCCAGGTAGAATTCCTGGTGTAGTGGAGCTGTAGCCCTTCTGATGTTCGCAGGGAAGCCCCCTGTCGAGGTGGAACCACCCTGGTGAAAAGCTGTCCAGCCCAGAACCATTATATGTTTTAACATTCTCCTTTAAAAATAAAGGAAAAATGCTCCTAAAACAATTCAGAAGGTAAATTTGGTAAATAAATAAATAATCTGTTTAATATGTGCAGTTCAACAGATTATCTGGTAATAAACACATTTATAGCTGTTGCTGAGGTCATCACATCCAACCTTGTAAAAGTATATTAAATTGAACCTGTATTATTAGGGAAGCTGGAGCTAATGTAAAGTTTTACGCCAGATCACCACTCATGGCATCTGACCAGAAACATTGCAGAGATGTTGAGATTCAGCTCTTCCACGGCGTTTGATAGATCTTTAGAAACGTGTGAAGATTATGTAGAGCTTCCAGGCGTCTCTGTCGATAAACTCCAAAGATGCTGCCAGAGCAAAGAAGTGAAGTCAGCTGGGCATCGACATTTAACCAGTGAACAGTGATTTCTTCCCAAAGAGCCGAGAGCCAGACTGCTAATCATGGCATGTCAACTCTGTCTGTAGTGCTCAGTGGAGCAGCACCGTCTCACTGGAGGTTTGAGGGGTGACGGCCACAGTGGGCGTATGGCCCCGGGACAGGATGGAGCAGGGTCCAGGGCAGGCGTGGGTGGGGCAGGGTCCAGGGCCGGGCGTGGGAGGGGCAGGGTCCAGGGCCGGGCGTGAATGGGGGAAGCCATCCAAGCCCCTGCAGAAAGTGTGCAGGGTTAGCCTTACAGCTGGGAGCACAGAGGTTCTAATCTCCTTCCCCTGTAATGTAGAACCTGCATCACAGAGGTGATCCCCCTTCAGTGACCCCCCTTCAGTGGTGAAGGGGATCACAGTGGTGTTCACCACTGATGTGGATCAGAGGCCTCTTCCAGCCAGTTGTCAATTAACTACCAGAAAAACACAGCAGTGCAAATGAGTGCGAGTGCAGCAGTAAGACTGCAAAAGGCTTTCAGACATGAGACCCGCTGCACCACTATGTGCTCGTGATGGATGAATATTCCCTTGTGCACACATACACAGCATATGCAGTCCTTTAAAACAATCATAATGTACCCTGTATAGATCATTAGCAAATTAATAAAATAAGAGTTTCAGCACTCCAGTAAGAACACAGTAAGTTTGTGTGCATTACTGCAGCCATACAAGTATGTGCATAAGATACAAATAACTGCTTCATATTGTCGTTATTGAGCTGTATATTTGAATCTTGTGTTCTGCATTGTATTGGCTGTGCCTTGTTAGTTGTACCATGCACTGTTTTTTTCCCTTTGTCCTCTGTGTCGGTGTGCTGTCCACGGCTTACTGTGCAGTTAAAAAGCATCACAGATTGTCACAACATTTTTGTGACCTCACATCTCTCAGCAGGGCATCAGTATTGATGCTGCCACAGATGTGCTGCGCTCCCACGAGGCAGGGATGGAGAGAACTAATGCCATTTCCTGCCACCATCACAGGGCTGGAGGGGGGTCCTCTCCTCATTAGAGCTAACGCCTGGGCTAGGACGTTCTCGCCTGCACCGACCCTCCTCGGCTTTCTGTGCACACATGACGCCCGCGCGGTCCTGAGAGTGCGCCATCGTCGGCTTGTCCTACAGGGAGACCCGGGCCTCGTGAGCAAACACTCGCTTCCGCAAGATATTCACACTTCCCTTTCAGCAGGCTGTGACGGCGGCAGGGTGGCAGGCGGTCGAGCGACAGCATGCTTTATAATTACCCCCGGGCGGCGTGTGGAGCAGGAACGCCCGAGCCAGCCGCCCCGGCGTCTGCCTCCTGCAAAGAGGGCAGGGCCCCGCGGGACTCGGCCTGTCCACACAGTTACTGTCGGATTCACCCCGCTGTCAAATAAATCAATGTGGGAGTGCACCACCAAGGCCCTGGACTCTGGAATACAGTTTCTGCTCTCAGGTTTTGTAATCACTGGCAGAGAATGTAGCTGTTGGGCATACAGGAACCCTGGGTAAAGGACAGATCTGCAGACCTGAGCAACATGGGCTGAGGTCCAGTGACACGAATTAACTAACAGTTAATTAACGACACCTACAGCGACGCAGGAATGGATCGCGCATGCCGAGCTCTGAGGTTGAAGGTCCACGGTGTACGAGAGCCATGCCAACACTTGATTGGCTGGGATGTCGGATTGCGATGTTCTGTGCTTCCAGCAGGTGCAGCAAGGGGGGGATGCAGATCTCATTACGCAACAGGACTTGTGGAGGTGAACGCAGTAGAGCGGCTCTAAAAATACCTACGACCCTCAGCAGTGCTGCACCTCTCCGCTCAGCCGACCACACGGGGCAACAGGAGCCGTGGGCGGAGGTGGGGGTGGTGCTCCATCCTGCCTTGCGTCCGGCTGTGAACTCCTGCTTCAGCACATTAATATTGAACAACGCAGCAGGGTTGTTATCAAACACAGCCATTATCTCCTGTTAGACACTACTCGGAGCTGGATGTTTTTTTTAAAGCGCCTTCTCCCTCACCTGTCCACATCTGTCAGGGTCTGTATGGGCTCTGACCAGTGAACATGCAGGCCACATACAGGGCTCTTACTGCCTCTGTGGTGCAGTATTCACACTAGGGCCTTTCCAAACCAATTGAGACTTCCTCCTCCTGGGTCACAGGTAGTAGCTGAAAGGTTATCGGCATAGGCCTGACCTCTAGCAAATGGACCAAGGACTGGGGATACAGAACTGGTTTTCATGGGTGCTGTTACACATAAAATAATTGTTAAAATAGAACAAAATTACTTACAATGTTATACATCACACTATACAGATCCCTATACCGCACACACTATACAGAGCCCTATACAGCACACCCCATACACTATACAGATCACTATACACCACATACTATACAGATCTCTATACAGCACACGCCATACACTATAAAGAGCTCGATCTTCCCCAGAAGAGTCCAGTATGCTCATGCTACCCTCAGCTACTTTGAAACTATAACCTTTGAGAAGAGCCTTGTCATTATTGAGAGGTGTTTTTAAGGTCAGGTCCCCAGCCTCCCTGTCCATCCACCACCCTGTGTAGTTTAAGCTGGAAGCCTGGACAGTGCAGGTTAGACGGTTCCATCTCCCCAACCCTCCTCCCTGTGACTGCGCTGAATGTGGCTCGCTCACCCACTTCTCTGTCAGCACTGCAGTTCTATTAGTCACCATTGTGCTGCGCTAATCCAGCTAATTTGTCCCTGTGAAAAGCTGTGACCCACAGCCAACCCCTCGCCCCCCAACCCCTCGCCCCTCACGTCTGGAAAGACTAAACCAGCTAATTGTCTTGTTGTTGCAAAACCCCTCTAAAGCGGATTGTGTGGCTGTAATCCGATCTCTTCAGCACCGTGTCTACAGACATGTTTTGGTCCCGTCTGCATTTCTGCAAGCAGCCAGAGCAGGTAGCAGGCGCCAGGATTAATGTGGACAGCAGCCGGGCCTGGGGCCTCCTGCCCGGACGAGCTGTGGTCCAGTCCAGCCAGTGCTGAAGTTACCACCACACCACACAGGATCTGCAGACATTCTCTACAGCATCTACTGTTGGTCTGCCACAAAGGACACATGTCCTTTTCCTCCAAAGCACTGACCCCTGAACCTTTTCTGCGTCCATGTCGGTGGTTGTGCTCGTGTGTTGCCATGGTGGTGAAGCTGTTAAAGCTGAGCCCTCCCGGAGAGCAGATACTGGCGAGCAGTGAGGTGTTGAATACAGACAGCTGGACCCAGCTTCTGGGACAAGGTGATTCTTGTCAGAAATTCATAAACATTGGGGGAGGATACTTAACTAATATCTGCACTCTTTAATTCTTTAGTGGCAGCATCCCTGCCACCTTTGGAGACCTTGAGACGACCACCCACTCAAATATACTCCACCCACTCAAATATACTCCACCCACTCACTACCTCCTTCACCCACTCACAGATAAACTCCCACTCTCGCCCTCATCACCTTGGAGGGGAACTTTGTGTGCATTGTATTTTTTTGAGAGATTAAATATCATAAAACTCCTCCTCGCATGTGCTGTTGTAGACGCTCAGCAGGCCTTCTGTCTGAACAAGCTGCTGGGTGTAAAACTTGTTCCTGAGTTGAAGTGCAGTATCTACCCTCTCAGACAGAAGCAGGTCTCAGTGGTTGTGTTCCCTGAAGGCGCACTGGCCCACTTTCTCTTCCCCGCGGTACTCTAGAAGTGCTTCAGCATTCCCGTGTGGGAGGCAGTAGCATTAAACCAGAACGTTATAAAAACATCCACACGCTGAAGAAGAGATCAGAGGCATCGCTTCAGTCTCGCCACGACTTCCTGTGAGCGATACGCAATCCTCAAACAGCATCGGCAGGGGCTTCAACGCAATGCCTTCAGCTCCCCCGTGGCGGGGCCCCCGCTCCCCCGTGGCGGGGGCCCCGCTCCCCTGTGGCTGGGCCCCACTGTGTTCTGATTTCCCTCTTAGCTTTGCTTATTGACAGGTTTCCCTTTCTTTAGATCTTTTAAAGTAAAGAACGCTTCCTTCTTTGTTGCTCCACAGAGCCGTCTGGTGTCCCTTGAGTGTCTGTGCAGCGTTGCGCTGATGGATCTGTGCCCTGGGACCAATTGCAGCACATAATGCAGAATGTGACACCCACCATAACTGCTCCACAGCCTCGACAGGGAGATTTGACCTCTCTGTATCCAAGAACTGAAGAGTAATTTTTCCCCTTTGACCCCAACTCAGTGGAACAGCCACACAAAGCCTACGTGGATTTCCCAGGATCTTTAGTAGATGTGGAATGCTGGCGGACAGGCGGTGAGAAGAGACTGTGCTTCCGAGCCAAACAGCGGAATGCTGGATCTCAGGATTCCCTGTTCCCCACAGGAAGCTTCATGTCACAGCTTGTGTGGAGAGAGACGAGGCAGCCAGACAGTGCTGGTGTAGAGAGAGACGAGGCAGCCAGACAGTGTTGGTGTAGAGAGAGACGAGGCAGCCAGACAGTGTTGGTGTAGAGAGAGACGAGGCAGCCAGACAGTGCTGGTGTAGAGAGAGACGAGGCAGCCAGACAGTGCTGGTGTAGAGAGAGACGAGGTAGCCAGACAGTGCTGGTGTAGAGAGAGACGAGGCAGCCAGACGTAGACCTGTGCGGCCAGGCATCCGCTCCACCCACGGCTCTTTCTTACTGACCTTGGGAACGGTGTACTGTGGTGTACATGTGGTGCATTAGACACCAGTGTGGCTGAACAGTGTGGCTGTTCTGTCTGTCTTTCTGCAGGCGGAGCTCTGTACCAGGTCCAGAAGAAAGCCAGCAGATTTGAGGGATGTCTCGGAGCATGTGCAAATTCAGCCAGATCGAACCGTGGTCGCCGGAGGTGCTCGCTACATCCCAAAATAAACAAACAGGACTACCTGAGTGGGCGGAGGAACAGAACCAGAACATGGCCGTTGGCCCACTGTAGCGGCCCGGCCGCCGAGTGCCAAACCAGCAGTGCTGCCGTACGGGACATGGATGTCTGTTGGGTGTTGTTTGGGTCTTTTGAAAGGTTTGTGTCGTGCTCCCTTCACACTGCACCTGCTCTCTCAGCAACACCCCTCAGGCCTCCCGTCTCCATGAGTGAAGTTCTGCGTCACACTGCTCTTCCTACAGGTGTCCTGACTCAGAAACACCTACACTACTTGTATTTAAAACGTACCTGTGAAGTGAAATTATACCAGAAACTTATTCTGCAGTACAGATTCTGCAGCACAATGTATTATAATGTATTATTGAGGACCTGACTTACTGAAGGAAAGCGTTTGGTGATGAACTGACATTTATTTATGTGTTTGTATAACAAACAAGGTTTGCACATGCTGCGGGTGTGACAGGATGACCAGGGGGTTAATAGTTACGGAGCTTTTTCTACGAAGGCCTTTGGTTGGAAGGAACGGTTGCAGCTCATTACATGTACAGGGCTACTTTTCACCACCTGTTTTCAGGGGATAAAATTCATAGACTGAAGAAACAGAAGACCAGATTTTTGTTTGTTTAGATGACTAGAGACACAGTTTGGGGACGTGTCTTGTCCCTCCATCCTGAAGACCCGGTGCCTAAAGAATGCAGGTTGTGCTGTTCCTACACTCTGTCGAAGGCTTTAGAATAAACGTCTTTGATGCTTGGTGACTGGTGGGGTGTTAGATGTGTGTGTGACTCAACTCTTTCCACACTTCTCTCAGCATAAAAGTTCAGGATTATTAGCTCTAAATTGCGGTATAAACTTTAAATCTCTAACCTCTTTTTACCCACTGCTTGCTGTCTCTTCCTCACCTAAAGCGGCCTTTGTCCCAAACCCTGCCTGGTTCAGACCTGGCAAACAAGCGAGGAGCCATTGTGTACTAGTGTGTGGAAGCATCAGTACGTGTCCTCTGGGCTGTGAGATGTGCTGGTGTGAGATGTTCCTCTCTCCACAGCCCCGTCTAATGGTGGGGTTTTAGCGCTGCACGTGCTCATGCAGTGGTGGTGCGCTCGGTGAGCCCACCTCTCGGCCCTGCTGTTTGCCCACTCTCTCGAGGTTTCTCTAAGAGAAGAGCAGCGGCTGCAACAGTTCAGAGCTTCGCTGGCACACGGTCAATAAAAGACGGTGTCAAGTAATCCATCTCTGAGTAGGACGAGCTCCACTTTCATGATCCCTCACGCCGTCCATTGGAATATAGCCTGAAAGCACTTCCCTTCTGTCTCTAACAGGCAGCACATCTTCCTGCACTGCGGGGTGTAGCATTCTCTCTGCTCGACGGCCACCAGCATAGTGTGTTTTAGTCCACTTTTATTGGTATCTACTCAGTAACATGCAAAATCAGGCCAAGTTTCAGTCGTCGTCTGATCGTTAACTGGCCATGTGAAGAGCGACTGAGTGATCAGACATCGTGTTTCTGACTTCACAGATTTCTCTTGTAGTAAACAACAATGCGACCTAATTAGTGGGAACAGACTGATAATAGAATATTACATTTTGATTTTAGCCACTTCACAAACAGCTTTCTGTGCATGTACACGAGGGGAGTCGGATGTGCAGGGTTAGGGTTAGAGTGGTGATCCATGCTTAAAATTCGCGAAATGGCACAGTATAGGTATGCCTTTACGGGCTTAACACACCCGTTTAAATGCATAGAGTTTATGAATCAAATGTGTTACGAGCTGGAAAAAAACCTTTGCCAAACTCGGTGCTATCAGTTCTCCAGAGTTCGAGTTTAAGAACACAGTAACACTTCGTTGTAAATAGTAACCTTTCTCCTCGTGCACCACCGCGAAGTTCGAAGATGGGCTCCAGTGACAGGTAAGGACACATGCAAGAGGGGAGCCTGCAGCCGTGTGTGTGTGTGTGTGTGTGCGCGGGCGCGTGCGTGCGTGCGGTCGCCAGACCTGCTAACCATAACGCCTGCCAGCCCACCTGCAGGCACGAGCACCTGGCATGGGACACAGCCTCCAGCCGAGAATCACACGAGGAAAGCGAGGATCCCAGCCAACACAGCACGCCGTCGCCCCGATGCGCCCGCGGGACTAAAGCCAAGCGACATCCGCAGTCTTTCTGCGTGTACCCTGGCTAAGAAACCCAAGACACCTGAAAGATATGTTTGCGCCTCAGCTCCAACAAAAACGCCCTTCTGTGATTCAGAGATACTGGCTAGCAATCGCTGTCAACGGCAAAATGAAAAACTAATTTACAAAACATTTTGCTTCGATTATTTAGTTAGAAATGAGAAATTCATTATTTGCTTCTTGTTGATATAAAAGGAAAGGAAATGTTCGTTATGCTTCGCACACAAGACATGGCATCTAAATAATACTAAATATAGTGAAACCCTACTTAAGTGTAATCATCGTTACAGAAGCAACTGCCAAAATGTTTTCAAAAATGAATGTCGGTCAGAATCAGCAGGTGGAGCTGTGCGCATATCCGTATGGAGAACTTCAAACTCAAAAAAACAGCACCATATTGTGCACCCAACCTTCACCACAACGCTCGCGAATTGAAATGCATCGGTGGCGTTTTGCTCGCTCGTTCTTTCCTGAACTTGTGCATAATTGAACGGCTCTGAGTGCCTCTACTTCATGTATATTTGAGCAGCTCCGTTCTCTGAACCCGAAATCTCTGCAGCGGTTCGCCAGGCTCAGGGAAAAAAACCGACGAGCCTTAAACTCCCAGCAAAAGGCGACAACGTTGATTGCGCGCTGCGAGTATTTTTTGCGATTATTTAAAACTGCAAAAAAGATTTAATTATTCAAACATTTGCTTACTGAAATGTTGCCAACAACAGGAACAGAAGACCTACATGTAGATGTTCGGCTGGTTCCATCAGTGTTTGTTTTTTTCTATTTATTTATCTAAATTATTTGTTTACATGACATCTGTCCGTCTGTTTTATAGACTGCAATTTATGTTAGAAAAAGGCTTTTTGTAATAAATTCACACAAAAATCATGAATGCCTTGTATATTCTAACATAAATGCTAATGTTTTTTATTTAAATAATGAAGTGGGTAAGTACTTGCTGATACCAATCCACTCCTCTAAACTGCATCCGTGCTTGTTAAAGACACTGATTCACTTTTACAGTTCGGTATCTGGATTCATGGACTCTTCTAACCACTCAGGGCATGAGAGCTGTTTGGAGTTCAGCTCTCCTTTAACAGGCTAATGTCCATGGTCAGAATTCACAGAGTCTGCACTGATCCAAGACCAGCTCTCTAGTACAGTGGATCAGGCAGTGAAACCAGCCTGCAGACTACTGAGCTAATTCTGAGAAAACAAAAGAAATCGGATATGTATGCCATCCGGAAGGCTTTCTCAAGGACAATCCCATTATGTTTGTGTTGGGGATGTGCTTGGCATCGGCCCAACGCTCTGAAATGCACACTGGAACAAATGAATCAGGTGACCAAAACATGATGAACCATCTCACCATCCTGGACAACCGTCGCTAGCACAACCACCTCACCATGTGTGTGTACAGTCATCATTGTGTGTGTGTGTGTGTGTGTACAGTCATCAATGTTCCTTGGGATTTTAATAAAGTATCTATAAATTATCATTTTAATAAAGTATCTATCCATCCTTCCACCCACCCATCCTGGATAAGCGTCACCAGCACAACCACCTCAGCATCCTGGAAGACAGTCATGGGAAGGCAAATGTGTAAAATATTTAAGACACATCCAGCTCTGCTGAAAGCTGTTTACTCTCTCTCATGCACACACTTGAATTGGTGTGGCAGAGGTCAGAGAAGCTTGTATCATGTTCTGAAAGGTGTGTGTGTGTGTGTGTGTGTGTTTCTATCAGACAGTAGCCAAAAACAGCTATGGTCTAGCTGCAACGTCAAATTCACTCTCAACCTTTTTTAAAGATGGAGTTTTAACCTGTTCACACCTCACACAGCCAGTTATATCAGTTTCAGTATTTTTGTCTTCTGAACTCAGTAAAATAAAAAACAGCAGTTTGTTTTCAGGCCATAACTTCCACAGCAAAATATGAAAACCAGAAATGCAATGCAAAAAACAAACTACCTAGAAAAGCAGGAGTCTCAGAGGAATACAACAGCATCAGACAGTTCTGCCCTCCACCCACACGCTCCATCCCTGCCCTCCACCCACACCCCCCATCTCCGCCCTCCACCCACACACCCAGTCCCTGCTCTCCACCTCATACCCAGTCTCTGCTTTTCCTGAACCGCTGCAGCCATGTGGACTAAACGGCACGCAGGAACTCTAGCAGGACACGCAGGAACTTGAGCAGGACACGCTGGAACTCGAGCAGGACACGCACCCTGTGGCAGAAGAGCACAGCTGATCACTCAAAGCTGTCCTGTTCAGCAATACCCCCAGTCCCACGGGGAACTAGTACACCTTGTGCAGCTACATCATTGAGCATTCTAACTCAGAAGAAGGACTCATAAATCAGTGTAGGTAGTGATAGTTCTGCACACACACACAACCACGAAGCCCTCAGTGTTCTCCACAACACTCAGCCCAGCCGCAGCACACCACCACATGGTATTATTCAGTGCCAGCTGACCTGGAGCCTCACTGGAGACTCGTACATCAACCTTCCCATCACAGAGTGGCAAAACCACACACTCCCCTCCAGGATCTGGTCATAGAGATACTGCACACGGAGACTAAAGCTGATTAAGCTCTATCTTATGTTGAATGAGGAACAGAGGATCTAGTGGTTACAAGACTCCATCAACAGAAGCATGCAGTGGTTGGGGCACCTGCACTGTGATTGGACAGCTGTCAGCCATGTCATCACTGCACCTGCACTGTGATTGGACAGCTATCAAACAGAGGAGCAGTTGTGTTCATATAAGAAGCTATTCTAATTACTTACCCTTATGAATATAGAGAAATTACTAGGGATTACACACACGCACACACACACACTATCTGAACCAGTGGAAGATGACAAACTTGGTTAAACTCCCTAAAAGTGTTCAGGCTGTTAGTGTGTCTGGTGAAGTCATGTGTAAACAGCTTATATGGACAACACTCAGGATTTAATGCCAGAGTTGATGTGTGTGGGGAGGGAGAGCAGAGAGAACTAGTGCAGAACCACCTGTGACTGAGGACTGAGCTGGGGGCCACGGTCCTGACCGTCCCGTCTACAGCAGGACACCCCTCGGCTGGGGTCGCTGCAGACCAACAGGAACACCAGCCCCGTCTCCTCTGAGACAAAAACTAACGAGAGGAGATACCAGGTCCCGGGTCAGAGGAGATACCAGGTCCCGGGTCAGACAGGCGACAACAGCAAAGCCGGTTGTGTTGCTGGTTTTCCTGGTGGTGTTTGTGCTGCCCTGGCGGGAGAGCGAGGTGTGTTACGTAAACGGCACTCAGGGTTAAATTGGTGGAGATGCGAACAGAGGACATGACACTCGCACCAAACCAGTCAAACCTGCTTCAGTGCCAGTAGAGACAGACAGAGCCACAGGCAACACTACAGCCAACCACAACCTGCCACAGCATCAAGTAACAATTACTTTCTCCTCTACAGCTGCAGCAGCAAGCGATTGTCGTTCATCTGCCTGGGACCTGAGGGGATGTACAGGGCAATAGAACCCTGGCATTAGTACACAGTCCCTCTCACTGACACACAGTATATTTAGCTGGTACTGAAGAACATCCTGTGACTTCAGGCTCAACAGGGAGAATGTGTGTGTGTGTGTGTGTGTGTGTGTGTGTGTGTGTGTGTGTGTGTGTGTGTGTGTGTGCGCATCAAGGCTTGTGGAGATATCAGGATCTCGCACGCTGCTGTTAGCCAACGAAACACAGCCTCCGAATCTGACAGGTCAGGTGACAGATCAGGTGTCAGGTCAGGTGTCAGGTCAGGTGACAGGTCAGGTGACAGGTCAGGTGACAGGTCAGGTGACAGGTCTGGTGACAGGTCAGGTGACAGGTCAGGTGACAGGTCAGCAGCGGTAGTGCTGATCATAGGCTGTGTACTCCTGCTTGGTTAATCGTGTGATGAACAGATAGCAGTAGTGGGTGATGACCTCCACCTGAGCAAAGACAATCTGATGCTGAGAATCTTTTCCTCCCCCACACTTTAAACATAATAGCTGCAGAGGATGGAGGGGCAGGTGGAGGATGAGCTGTAGAAGATGGAGGGGCAGGTGGAGGATGAGCTGTAGAGGATGGAGGGGCAGGTGGAGGATGAGCTGTAGAGGATGGAGGGGCAGGTGGAGGATGAGCTGTAGAAGATGGAGGGGCCTCTACACACTAGACTTCACACAGGACCTCACACAGGACGTCACACAGCAGGAGCACGAATACACACAAAACCAGTAGGCGAGGAATAAAAGTTTAAACCGAGCACTGCCATCATCTCACACACACATTATCATATGGGGCTGCGTGGGTAACCGTACTCCCTGTGGGTAACTGTACTTCCTGTGGGTGGCAGTACTCCCTGTGGGTGGCAATGATCCCTCTGGGTAACAACACCCAACCTGGAGGACTCCCTTAACAAGAGAAGGTGGAGGAACTGGCTTCAGCAGCTACACCAGGTGAGAAAGGGAATGACCTTTGATCCCTCAGCCTCCACCATCTCTATGGCACACGAGTGGGTGTTTTGTCTGGGCAGAAGGTGAGAGAGACACAGTGCACAGTCAGCCACAGTCACATTCACACTTCTCTGCACTAGGACTCAGTTCATCTTAAAGGTGCCTCCGAGTCAACAGCCAGAAATGTCAGGCAGAAAGACAAAGAGAGGGTAGAGAGGAAGTGGAGGAGAGGGAGAGGAAGTGGAGGAGAGGGAGAGGAGGAGAAGGATACAGGGAGATGAGATATGGAGAAAAGAGAGAAAGACAAATGCTGCTAAAGAAGAGCGAAAGGGTGGCAGTGACAGAAAAGAGAAGGAGGAAGACAGAGAGAGATGGAGGATGGGAAGGAGAGGAAATTTGAAAAAGGTGAGATTGTATGATGAAGGAAAAATATTACTGTAATGCTGTCTGCTGGGTTGTGTGTGTAGTATGTATGGAGTATGTGTGGAGCATAAGGAGCCTGTATGGAACCCATGCAGAGATGGAGAATGTACAGATGTGGTATTGTGGAGTCACAACTCTCTCTGGGTTCTTCTGGGTAGTCTGGTCCGCTGTACTCGCTTTTGGGTTTAAACCAAAACCATGTGTCTGGTGCATGTTGGCATTGCTGGCTGTTCCTCTCTAATGTACGGCAATTCTAGGGTTAAATTACAAGCAATTGAACCTCTGATCTGTGATTATAGGATTTATTCACAGTGCATATGCAGTGTGTACAGATCATGTACAGATTTATTCACAGTGCATATGCAGTGTGTACAGATCATGTACAGATTTATTCACAGTGCATATGCAGTGTGTACAGA
>JAOXYF010000010.1:439315-457613 GCA_028565775.1 Sternarchorhynchus goeldii
TATGTGTGTGTGTATGTGTGTGTGTGTGTGTGTGTGTGTGTGTGTGTGTGTGTGTGTGTTCTCCAGGTCTTATAGTGTTCCTGGGAATGATGTTCGGAGCGTTTATCTGGGGAGGAATGGCAGATAAAGTGGGTCGGAGGAAGTGTCTAATCATCGCTTTGACCATCAACTGTATCACCGGCTTCCTGTCCTCCTTCGCCCAGTCGTACGGCTTCTTCATCTTCTTCAGGCTCATCTCTGGCATCGGGTGAGAGAGACAGAGCCAGACACAGAGACTGAGAACTGATCTGGGATCTGTCCCTATATTTGACTTAAACACCCTATCCAGAGAGCAAGTGCTGTGTACCTCATCCCAGTTCTCATAAAGGTTATCTAGTTAAGATAACCTGTCAACACCTGTCCAAACTCCTGAACCACGGCATCAGCACACTGTGGATATGCACCGTCAAAAAAGGCTTGCTCTCTCCAGGCTAGGGTGTGGTTCTCCAGGCTAGGGTGTGGTTCTCCAGGCTAGGGTGTGGTTCTCCAGGCTAGGGTGTGGTTCTTGGTGTGTGCTGCAGTGGGAGAGGACAGGGTTTTTATAGCTCAGATCCACAAGGGACAGCATGCCGTCTGGACTCTACAGGTCAGACAACACACACATACACACACACACACACACACACACACACACACACACACACTCAAACAAACACACACACCATATTAGTTATTTGTAGAAACTCTTTTGTTGTTTTTTTAGTTTTTTTCAGTGATGTACGTATGTTAGTCATCAGGGTTGAACAGAGTGGCGATTGTTAGCTAGGGCTGGAGGGCTGGTGGGCGTGGCAGTGAGCAGAGAGGGGTGGGCTGGTGGGCGTGGCAGTGAGCAGAGAGGGGTGGGCTGGTGGGCGTGGCTGAGCCAGATGCAGTACTGCTTAAGAAGAATGAAGCAGATGAGGCTGAGGGAGAAGAACCAAAGAGATCAGGAGCTTATCAGGTGTCTTGATACCATGCAGTGTTACCCTGTGTGGCTCAGGGGGACTGCAGCCAGGCCTGCAGACGTTAGCGCTGGTGAGAGGAGGAATACGGATCCCACTGTATAGCACTGCACGACAACCGAACGTGTGTGAGTGGACGAATGAATGTGTGTGTGTGTGTGTATGTGTTTGTGCATGCGTGCGTGTGTTTGTCCATACAAATGCGCGTGTGTGTGTGTTGCAGGATTGGTGGGTCTGTGCCGATTGTGTACTCATACTTCTCTGAGTTCCTACGGATGGATAAGAGAGGAGAACATCTCAGCTGGCTCTGCATGTTCTGGATGATGGGGGGGATCTACGCTTCCTTCACTGCCTGGGGTATCATCCCCCGTTACGGTATGATCCACTTTATAACACACCATCCCCCGTTACGGTATGATCCACTTTATAACACACCATCCCCCGTTACGGTATGATCCACTCTGTAACACACCATCTCCTGTTACGGTATGATCCACTCTATAACACACCATCCCCCCTTACGGTATGATCCACTCTATAACACACCATCTCCCGTTACGGTATGATCCATTCTATAACACACCATCTCCCGCTACGGTATGATCCACTTTATTAAATGGTTAAACTAACATTAGCATCACACTGGTTATACTAATGTTAGCGTCACACTGGTTAAACTAATGTTGAAAACTGTTCAGTGCTTCTCACTCAGCCTTTAAGGCTGTGCTCTTACCATAGCAGGCTGGCCTGGCGAGGGTTCGTTACTGTCCTAGCTATTTAGTCAAATGTTAAATAATAAATGACATGAAATATAGCATTTGTCTTCAAAACGGTTTTTCCTGTGCACGGCCCCCTTACACGTAATGAATGAACACTGGGTGGCGCTGTTTTCAGGCTGGGGCTTCAGCATGGGTACAGAGTTCCAGTTCCACAGCTGGCGTGTGTTCGTGCTGGTGTGTGCGCTGCCCAGCATCGCCGCCCTC
The DNA here is from genome assembly GCA_028565775.1 of Sternarchorhynchus goeldii. Lineage (NCBI taxonomy): Eukaryota > Metazoa > Chordata > Actinopteri > Gymnotiformes > Apteronotidae > Sternarchorhynchus > Sternarchorhynchus goeldii. The sequence goes on from JAOXYF010000010.1 coordinate 441,279, forward strand.
ATCGGACTCACGTTTATGCCAGAGAGCCCACGCTTTCTCCTAGAGGTACAGGGTCAACAGGTCAACATGTTATGGGTTCAACTCTCATGGTCCTTTGAAAATAAAGAAAATCAGTTCATTTTAAAATCTAAAATATAAACATGTTGCAACGTAAGAGTGATGTTGTGATGTAAGAGTGATGCTGTGATTTAAAAGTGATGTTGAGATATAAGAGTGATGCAAGAGTGATGCTGTGATGTAAGAGTGATGTTGAGAGTTTAAAGCAGCTGGGATGGATTTTACAGTTCTTGCTTCTTCTGGATTGGCTAAGAAGGTCCTTGTCAGTTATCTTTGTAGAGAAGTTTCCAGAATAATGCAGATGATCCCTGTTGAAATGTTTAGCTGCTGAGTTCAGAGTCCATGAGACGTGTTTATACACACAGCAACTACTCAGTGTCTGTGTTTCTTAAAATAAATCGACTTTAAATGTCAAGGTAGGAAATTCATGAAGTCTGAACAGTTGTTTTATATTTTATTTTTAAATAAATTATTTGCTTAGACTTCCTTCTGTTTTCCTTGAATGTAAGATAGCTATGTAAACTGCTGAACGTTGGTATTGTTTAAGACTGAAGCTACATGTGTTTGCTTCAGCATGCGAAACACGACGAGGCCTGGATGATCCTGAAGCGAGTCCACGACACCAACTGGAGGGCAAAAGGCCAACCTGAGCGAGTCTTTACCGTGAGCTCCAGCATATTTAACCCTTTAACCCCCAGGAACACACTGTAGAACATATCCTTTAACCTTTAACCCCCAGGAACACACACACTGCAGGACATATCCTTACACCCCCAGGAACACGCACACTGCAAGACATATCCTTACACCCCCAGGAACACGCACACTGCTGGACATATCCTTACACCCCCAGGAACACACACACTGCAGGGCATATCCTTACACCCCCAGGAACACACACACTGCAGGGCATATCCTTACACCCCCAGGAACACGCACACTGCAGGGCATATCCTTACACCCCCAGGAACACACACACTGCAGGACATATCCTTACACCCCCAGGAACACACACACTGCAGGACATATCCTTACACCCCCAGGAACACACACATTGCAGGACATTTGAAAAGACTTAATGAAAATACCAGTTGTCACACATTCTGACTGATTTTCTAGATTGTTATGGCAGCCAAGGATCACACATTAAAGGGGGATGGACCACAAATTGCCTAAGCAGCATGTAATGTGGAATGTTCATGACAAGGTTAATGAAGGTCACTGTAATTGTTATCAGGCACAGGTGACCATTCAGATCACACTCAGATCACACTCAGATTCCTGGTTTTCTTCTGAGATTTCCCAGTGGCTCAGATGTTGTACTGTTAACAATTGCATGGAAAATACTGTTCCCTAGTCTGCTTCCATCAGCTTTTGATGGTATCCTTTCAGATTTGAGTTGTTAACCAGCAAACACTTCTATATTAAATGTAGAGTGCATCTGAAAACAAGCTGGGAAACTAGATCAGAACTAAAGACCTTAGTACTTAAAATCCTTCAAAGGATGTGTGCCTGCCAGAACAACTGCAGGCTAGCACAAGCTCAGCTCAGCTGTGAAACATGACAATGATCTGGACAAACGTTGTGTACTGTGGCTCTGCTTCTACAGCTTAGACCTGATCACCAGTGCTAGCATACCCATAGTACTGCAGCGCCACCTACTGTAAGACTGCACAGAATGTCTGCTGATTTTAAAATAGGATCTCTGACTCTTACCTGGTCAGGTGTCTCAAATCAAAACTCCAAAGACACAGGAGGATGAGTTCTTTGAGATCCAGAGCTCTACTGGCACAGCCTTCCAGAGATGGGGCGTCCGGACAATCACCCTTGTCAAACTGGTAAACTGCTATTCTATGTTAATCTATGTTAATATATTAATCTATGTTAATCTGTTAATTTATGTTAATCCGTTAATCTATCTCACGTTAAGGTGGACTTGAAATTAGTTGGAAATAAATACAGTCAGAATGATTCAAAATGCCAGTGACAAAAAATACAATTATTGGGAGTGTTACAAAAAAACACCACCACTGGGAGTGTTACACTGAGAGTGTTACACATCAACACCAGTTCAGATGAATCATGAGATAAGGAACAAAGAGTCTTGAGACTCAGGATTGTGTCCAAAGACCCAAAACTCAATTCAGAATCATGTTCATAGACTCAGGACTTGATTCAGAGAATTGATTCAAGCTCAAAGCTTTGTGAACATCACTGTGATGAGGTCACGTAGGGATTTTAACAGCATGAAAAAGGAAGCATCATTTGAAAACCGTACTGTGATGAAAATCACTGGGGTTTTTTTTATCTGCAGGTGCTGAAGAACTCCATATCACTTTTTGCTCGTGACTTGAGACTGGCAACGTTTCTCATGGCCATTATCTGGTTTACAATGGCATTCAGGTGCATTTAATTATTTAAATAGGGTTTTGTGCAATGATGATCAATATTTGTGTAAAAAGACAGTAACTGCAGTGTTGGTGAAGTGCACAAGTGCATTATAACCATTAATATATTAGTATATTTTGTATAACCAGTAATATATGTATTATTACCAGTCCTGTGCTTGTGTCATTTGCACATGGACATTCCCTGGCTGGGGGCATGTGATTTGTTCTGTAAGACCTGTTGTTATGTGATGTGTGATCGCAATCATCAGCCTTTAGAACCAGTTCCTCTGGGTGGAGCATAATACATCATCTGAGTAAAATACACAGTTAATACATAATTACATAATAAAACACATAATTAATACATAATTACATAATAAAACACATAATTAATTCATAATTACATAATAAAACACAATTAATTCATAATTACATAATTAATAAAACACACAATTAATTCATAATTACATAATTAATAAAACACCCAATTAATTCATAATTACATAATTAATAAAACATAATTAATTCATAATTACATAATTAATTCATAATTACATAATAAAGCACATAACTAATACATAATTACATAATTCATCAGATAAATGCATTTAGCTCAACACTCTCAGTAAATTATATACCTGTTCTCCTGACACTTCAGTAAAAATACAAACCAGTTCACATTATGTACCGGTAAACAATTGAATTAAAGTTTACAGCATTTAGCTGATGCTTTTATCCAAAGCCCAACAGTGGCAACCTGGCAGAGGTGGGACTTGAACCAGCAACCTTCCAATTAGTAAAGTGCTTTAAGTAACCTCTGAGGTCCCACTACCACTAATAATAACATTTCAGTTGAACTCATACCAGTACACCATGCTTCAGGAAGTCAGCTAGCTTAAGCATCACACCCCAAACACGGCAGTTTATGAAGCTCCCCACTTTCACTTCAAGTATCTTTGTAGAAAACCTTTATGTATATTCTTATTAGAGTTATGTTTACTTTTTTATTACATCTGAGGTAGCTGATCTCACTGCCAATGTTGTAGTTACTATGGGTTTGTTATGTGTTGTAGTTACTATGGGTTTGTTATGTGTTGTAGTTACTATGGGTTTGTTATGTGTTGTAGTTAATATGGGTTTGTTATGTGTTGTAGTTAATATGGGTTTATGGCGGTGTGTTACTGGCGGCGTGTTGTAGATACTATGGGTTTCTGGTGGTGTGTTGTAGTTACTATGGGTTGGCCGTGTGGTTCCCGGACATGATTAAACATCTTCAGGAGGAGGAGTACGAGTCCAAGCTGAAGGTGTTCCACAAGGAAAGGGTTGAGTTCTTCCATTTCAACTTCTCCCTGGAAAACCAGATCCACAAGGAAGGAGAATACATCAATGACAAGTATGTAACACAGCCTGTAGCACATACAACACTGGCATTAATCGGCATTAGTCTTGTTAAATTAGCTCTGAATGGTAAACTGACTGGTAATTGCCTCTTGCGGTCTGGTATTCCTAACTTTGCTCCTGGTTCTAGGATAAAGATGTCCCTGTAGACCTTGATAGGCTGGATAATGTGTGTTTGATTAAGGCTGGAAATATAAACAGAAAAGTGAAATCTCCAACAGCAGGGTTAGGCACTCCTGAACTATGCTCAAGTGCTTCATTATCTCTCATGCAGGTTTGTCAACATTGAGATGAAGTCTGTGAAGTTTGAGGACTCACTCTTTGAGGACTGTTATTTTGAAGGCATCAAGTCCACAAACACATTCTTTGAAAACTGCACCATTAGATCCACTGTCTTCTACAACACTGGTGGGTGTTATATATTACAGGTGCTTCTTGACTACACTCTGTGGCTGATCCTGGGCCTGTACATCAATTGTTTGCTTTCACAGATTTGTATGAGGAGAAATTCATTGGCTGCAAGCTGGAGAACACCAGCTTCTACCACAATAAGAAAGGCTGCCACCTAAACTTTGAGGAAGAGAACGATGTCCTCATTTACTTGGTCAGCTTCTTGGGAAGTCTGGCTGTATTGCCTGGAAACATCATATCAGCACTTTTCATGGACAAGATTGGGAGAATTAAAATGATAGGTGAGATTTTAGTGGATTTGTGTGTTGCATTAAATAATAAGATGTAATGTAAAGTGTTTTCATTTACATGACTCAAACTTATAATTACACAACAGGTTCCATTTACATTTGATTCACAATTTTCCTCAAACCTCTGTGGAAGGTTTGTGAGTAGTATTCTAACCTATGAGTGGAAGGGTCAGTGTGTCTGAAGTCTTCATGGCTGTGTTGGTGTCATGTATCTCTGCAGGAGGCTCCATGCTTCTCTCTGCTGGCTGCACTTTCTTCCTGTTCATGAGCTTCAGCCAGGCCACCATTATCGTCTGGCAGTGCTTGTTCTGCGGGGTCAGTGTGGCAGCGTGGAATGGCATTGAGGTCATCACTGTGGAGCTCTACCCTGCCTCCAAAAGGTAAACGAACACCCCATTTGTTTGCCACTGAATCACATACACCAAAAAAAACATGGAACAGGATGCTACCAGCAAAGGTATGAGATCAGACTAGTTTGCTATATTTAAAACCTAATATAGCCCAGTTTTATTCTGCATGCACATTGTGGTTTAACCAGTGAACCATATGTGATGTTAGCTTGTCTTGTGATGCCACATGTAACAATAAATAAAATTGGATGTAATCAGAATTAAATCACAGCCTTTGACACAATCGCAAAGACCCAGAATTGGCTCCTAGATAAAGGCAAATCATCCTGTACTGGCTTGTTGCTTGCATTTTGATTCAATTACAAGCCACTTTGGATACAAATGAACTACATGATTAAACGTAAACATAAGTATCCCCGGGGCTGGGTTTCTGAAGAGCTTGCAGAGGTGGTGCCTCCTGGCTAACCCCGCTGGACGTGTCTTTCTCTGGTCTTCTCTTCTTCCTCACAGGGCCACAGCCTTTGGCCTCCTAAATGCCGTCTGCAAGCTGGCAGCCATCCTGGGCAGCTTCCTTTTCGCCTCTTTTGTGGGCATCACCAAAGTAGTTCCCATCCTGCTCTCATGTACAGCACTGGTGTGTGGGGGTCTCTTGGCTCGCAAGCTCCCAGAGACCAGAGAAAAGGTTCTGCTGTGAAGGTTCTGCTCCACCCTGCCCCACCCAGCACCCACACCCACCCATGGGGATAGAGCTGGAGTAGTACTGCTCTGGCTTAAGCTTAACAGGCTGAAATTACTTCACTCCAAAAGAGATTGAAATTGTTATGCTGTTAAACATGAAACACAATAAACTGTTATGACTTGCCTGGTTTATACCGTAGTATTCATCCAAACCACGAGCTTTAGTGAGAAATCCCCAGTTTAAATCTGCGCAAGGACCAAAAGTCACATCTAAGATGTACTTTCCACACCAGCCTGTAGTCATAGATCTGATCCACGTCAGTTCCATAGATCTGATCCATGTCAGTTCCATAGATCTGATCCATGATCCAATAGCCGAATTGCCACAATGAGATTAGAAATCATATTCTATTTGGGGTATACCTTCAGTACGACATTCTATTTGGGGTATACCTTCAATACCACATTCTATTTGGGGTATACCTTCAATACCACATTCTATTTGGGGTATACCTTCAGTACCACATTCTCAACCAACTCAACTTGTTTCAGACTTCACACCTTGGAGTAATGACACCCCTGTAAGCCATCTCTCATGGTCCTTAAGAAAAAAGAATTATGTACCTGAGCTCTGGTTCGTGAGTAGCCCCCCAATCTCTCATCCTGGGTTTCCTGTGCTCACCCTCTTAGGAACAGTGCTGATGCCCCCAGTTAGCACCTGGTATTTTGATTTGATAAGTCAGAGTTACTACGTCCACATCATTGTGTTCTGTATATTGATAAGGAGTGAGTGCAGTTCTTGTAGCCTAGAGGTTAATTAGCCTATAGTGGCTGTTCAGCTTCAGTAAGTTAAACTGCACATCCGTAATCGTTTCATTCTTTTTCCTTTTTTCCTGACCTTTTCACAGTTCACCTTCAGTACACAGTGGAATTCTTAAAGATATAAAATATTAAAAGCATAAAAAAGGGTTGAAAGTTTGCTAAACTCCTGTACGTGATCCTCTACAGGAATCTCACACTAGCTGTTGACTGAGTTGCATGTGTGCTATTTAAGTGATGTTCGTGTCTTCCAGTGTGTTTAACCAAACGAATGTCTGAATGTTTTACTGTATGTCTAAGTGTAAATAGATGAGTATGTGTTTTGAACATCTATTGTGTAGGTTTCTCTCATCTGATGCTTTCATCAGCCTACTGGGACAGCTCATCAGCAACTTTGTTTCCATGACAATCACATGATTGTTGCATTTCAGGTAATGCATATGTAAATGCTACTCAGAGAAAAGCAGAAAAATGTAAACAAGGATCCACACTGTGGACGCAGTGGACTACATAAACAAAGACCAGGACCACAGGAGTATAGTTTCTAGATCAGTTTTGGCATTGGCCACACACTAATAAAGGCCAGTAAAGAGAAAAAAAGAAAACTGGTCCAGGATCAGCTCTCAGCTGTAAGTCACTTTATGAGAAGAATCCAGGCATGTCTCTCTTCAGAAGGAGCTTTAATTGTGATAGAGTGTTTGCCAGTATTCACTGTAAGAGAGCACAGTGTTTAGCTGTAAAGCAGGTTTCTAACATTCAAATCCACAAATGCATCTTTCAGTTTCATAACTGACAATAAAGTATCTAAGGGAACTGGTTTATGATCATGTTTCATATTTAACTTAGTTTGAGTCTGTGTCCTTGTGTGAGGAAAGCCAACAGCACTTCATGTTTACTCAGATGTTTTGTTTCAAAGTCAGATCTGGCTGTCGCTGGAACGGATATTCAGTTGAATATATTTATATATTATATATATTCAGTTGAATATATTTATATATTATATATATTCAGTTGAATGTTTTGTTTGTGACTGTTGTAGTATGAAATAAATAAATGATTAATGTGATGTAATACAGTTTTGCCTGTTTGTATTCACCATCTATTAAAACAATAGGAGAAAGCTTGAATTACAACTAGATTTGCAGTTCCTGAAGGAACTACAAAAGTGTTTGAAAAAGTGTGTGTGTGTGTGTGTGTGTGTGTGAGAGAGAGACTGTCTGTCTGTGTAAGTGTGTGACTGAGTGCATCTAACTGTGTATGAGTGTGTGTGTCTATGTTTCTATGTAGGTGAACAAGACCTCCTTAGGTATATGTCTGTGTGGTGCATGTCAGAGAGAGACAGAGATGTGTGTGTGTGTGTGTGTGTGGGGAGAGGGGGGGGGAGTCATTCAGATTAACTGTCACTCTTATTATGCAGCTCTTAGTGGAGAAGCCTGATTTGCACCCTCCAAACAAAGTGTCATAATTCTAGATATATTTAATTGGCTTATCTGAATAGATGGAGAGACAGAGGACCCCTTTGGGATGATTTTGGTGTAATTTTGTGTGGATTGAAACGAAAATGTCTGATTTATGGCAGGTCAAACACACAGAAACATTGGGAAAAAGCCAATTCTGATTTTGAGAAATTAACATGGGACTCAATGGGGCAGTTTTCAGTGTCTAGTGCCAAACAAATGCTCATAACTCTAAAAGTAATTGATAAAATGAAGAGATATGTTGAGGTTTCAGAGAGGACAAGTTTCTCTCCCATTTAAATGGAGTTTATAGGTGCAAGTCTCATGATTTTAAAGCGTTTTATTCAGAGGGAAAATATGAAGACAGACTGAGCTGCCGGCTCTGAAATTCTGAACATTCATTTCAATGGGGATTTTAAAAACTTAATTTTATTCAATTCTGTACATCCAATCAACTCCAAAAACACATAGCACTGGTCTCAGAGACAAGACCCTCGAAACGTAGTTTGAAAGGAGCCTGTACATTAAGCGGTTCAGGCTGTATTAATTGCAGAAATGTGTGGAGGAAGAAGAAGATGTATTGGAGATAACAATATTTTCCTTTTCAAGCACTATAACTACATTTTGAACAAATCCATGCTTTTAAACTAATACTGCTGATTATCCATTAAGTACCTGTAGGTCATTATCTGAAGTGTTGCTATGGAGGCAGCATATCACCCAGCATTAATTCTCCTGCTGAAGACTCAGTTATTTTTATCACCTGTTGATTTTGGCAGTGAGCACTGCAGTCCTGTCACTCCGTTCTTGCCTGGGGTTTGGATGGGTGTGTGAAGGGGGCTGACCTGGAGCTCCACCTTATTGCGTTTGGTTGAGAGCTTCTCGTGAGACACACATGGGGTATTCAGGGATTCCCGGCACGGCAGGCGTTGGGACCGGGGTCTGTGTGCGGGGCCGGCTGACCAGCGACACCACTAGTGGGTGTTGCTGTTTATTCAAACTGAAGTGTTAAAGAAAATGTCAGGGGTGATTTTAGCATGAGGTACAGCATTAGATCAATGCCAGCAGGAGTAAAGATGGTCCTGACAAACACAGATCATTTGCATCAAAGAAATAAAATACTAATTGTTATTTTGAGATATTAACTACGCTTTAATCCTCTCTTTAATCCTTGCTGGTGTTTAGTGTGTAGATTTTGAGGGGTGAGGCATGACACATGGTTGTGTTTGTCTCCCAGTGCAGTGGCATGTCAGGCTCTGAAGCTTCTACTGCTCACTCAGAAAAACAGCAGGTTGTTTTTGTTCACACTCAGGGTGCAAAGAGCTACACACTACAGAGAGGGACAGACACTTTGACCAGGGTCAGCTCCCATGGGAACATCAAGCTCAGCATTCCCTGTAGGCTGGAACATCACGGACAGGTCTTCTGGCAGGTCTACGGGTAGGTCTACCCCCACTGGAACAGGGACAGCGACAATGCATTGTTTAAAAGATCGCAAGAAACTGAGCATGGTGGTTAAAACATAATATTCATATTCCTATGAAGGCAGTATGAAGCCTGGGTTCTGGGATCAGTGCTGTCTCGCCCTCTGGGACTGTGAGGTGCCAAACCCAGGAGAGCGTCAACACCTCTCAGAACCCCAGGTGAAGACCAGAGGGTCACAGGGTAAAATATGACAATCCCAATGAGATGTGATTTCTCCTCAACAGTGTATATAATAATATCACATTTTCAACTTTTTAAATGAAGACAATCAAATCAATCTATCAAGAGTGATCCTGTTGTTTTGAGCACCGTACGCAGCTACAGATTGAACATAAAGGCATCTGAACACCAGCCCAACATGCTGTTCATCGTCCAGCCTCCCTGACGCGGGTCTCCACTGAGGTCAAGGTCAGCTAACCAGGGAATGAGTTCATGACGTTTGGAGGTAGCATGCTCTCCTGCTTTCAGCTCTATGCGATGGTTCTCGAGATTTTTAGGTGCTGAGCAGAGCACATTGCCAGATCTGTGGCACATCATTCATTGTTGTGATGGGTTTTAAATAGCTGACTTTAGAAGGACGTGGAGGGTCTCAGCGCCTGTGTGGATCACTGACTATTCCTATCCCCGAACTGTACAGGATGTTTTGTTTATTCAGTCAATAAATTAATCAATTAACGTTGATTAATGAAAAAAATATATAATAAATCAATATAAATAAATGAATAGGTTAATATAATGAAATTAATCTAAATAATTCCTTTACACAATATTCCTGTGTGTTTTTGATGACAACTTCAAAATACCACCTGTCTCTCAGCGGTTCATGGGTTCAGCATGATGGATCTTAATTATGCTTAACAAGCTTCATTATCTCATTTACATGTTTGGTGTGAAATTCCATTACCGGTTCACACGGTAAAAAGGACATTGCTCTCGGCCCAGATCTGACCTGTAATTGGTCCCAGTTCACACCTCTCTTGTGACCTCACCTAATGACCCTGGCAGCTGGTTAGCATGTAGCCTTATAGCTGTGAACAGCTGTCACAAACCCTAACCATACATACAGCTACTGACCTCATGCACTCATACATACATCTTCTTGACTCACTATCATAGATTTAAAACAAAGTTGAATTAGTAGGACTGAAGCATGTTGATTATGAGCAGGAGAACAGATTCACACATCTGTGGTGAGTCACAGGAACAGCTTTCTTATCCAGATCAGAACTGGAAGCTCTCGCTGACCGTCTGTCTCTCTGCCCCTCCTCTCCCTCTCTCTCTCTCTCTCTCTGTATGTCTCTGTGCCTGTTTCTCTCTCTGTTTATCTGTCTCTCTTTCAGTATTACTCTCTGTCCCTCTCTCTCTCCTAGTGATGACTGCAGATTCAGCGTGAGATAGTGTTGGGCCTGTGGAGGTGTTACTTCACACCTCTGAGTGCTGGCTGTTGTATAAATCCCTACTCCGTTCGTGCTCCCCCAGTATCAGACTTTGGGAAGCAGCAGTCATGGATCTCTCCTTTCCTCTCCTCTATTGCACACAGGCAAGCTGGAGCTTCTCCAGCTCCAACTCGGAGCTCCACAACACCTCCTCTCCGGAGGCCACATCGCCACCTCCCTGCATGGGCTTCTCTCCAGACAGGCTGCCCTTTCCAGTCCCCACAGTTCCACGTTCCGCTTCGCTGAGAGAAGCAGAGTCAACCTCCTCACCATCGTCCTGTGAAGATTCTGGGAGCTCCAGGGCCAGGCACAGGCGGAGCCGCACCAGGACCCTGACCAAGCAGAGGCAGAGCGCCAGTGAGAAGGAGAAGCTCCGCATGCGTGACCTGACCAAAGCGCTCCACCACCTCAGGACCTACCTGCCTCCATCTGTGGCCCCTGCTGGACAAACGCTGACCAAGATCGAGACGCTACGTTTGGCCATCCGCTACATCTCCTACCTGTCCTCACAGCTGGGTGCCCCAGAGGAGACACTCTGCCACAGGAAGGAGCTCCGAGCCCCCGGCGCCCGATCAGCGATTTCCCGTCACAGCGCGGCTCCGGAGAGCTGGAGGGGACCAGTGCTCCCTGGAGGAGTTCAGTGCCCCTACAGCAGGAAAACAGATGCACTGATGGAAAGAAGAGACCTGGAGCTTCCGGCCTGTGACCAGCTCCTCACCTCTAGTCTTGAACCCCTGCTGGAGTGGCCACTGTACCCAGACCCAGCGCTCACGTACCAGGTAGGTGATCTCCGTGATCTCATTAAAGGGTTTGTCTAAACCACCTTAATATATTTAGTTCGTGCTCATGAATCTAGCCATGAAACAATTGACTTGTAAGTGGTAGAAAGGATTTGTAAACTAAACTGTTTCCTGCTCTTTAGGATGACAGCAAAGATGTGCACTATGAGAATCCAAGCACAGACGTGTGGATATGAGACCAGCCGTCACTTCCATCGGCACTAGAGCTGGACATTCACCAGGCGCTTACATGAACAGCATTCAGCACAGATTATTTTAATGGTGTCTCATTTTAAGATCTATTTTAAAGTCTTTTTAAAATAATATATTTGTATATTTTTTGTACAAAAACTAATTTATTGATATTTATAATAAACATTGTGTCTTTAAACTTTGAATTTTTGTTTAATTTCTAGTTAATGTATTTTAGAGAATTTTAAAGAGTTTTAGGTTCCTCTGAACACCAGTCCAGAAGCCAGCCAGCCTCCACATGGCACTCCAGTGTCACATGGCACTGAGAGAGCTCCCTCAAATAATTCTAAGCTTATTTCCACATCATCGCTAAATAGCTTCAACCATTCCCTTATATGATGGTGGACATAAACCTTTCAGTTCTCATTATTCGTCCCTGTTTGTGTCTTGGGAAAACGGGTATCGCAACGAGGTGACGGAGGCAAGATACTAATGCCGCGGTGCGGTCTTCAACTTTCACGCCAAAACGCAGGAAATCTTACCGTTGTTTCAAATGAGTTAGCAGACTCTTCGATTTAATGCTTGAATGCCTCGTCAAGAAATGCTTAATTACACTTTATGAAACTAAAAAGCAAAACAAAAACAGTGCGAGTGAGCGAGAGCGAGCGAGAGAGCGATAGATGCAATGCGCGAAGCATGCGAGGATTATCCAGGATGACGAGGCGTTGGTTGCTCAGTTTTAAACGGCTTTATCAAAAACAAAAATGACCCATGAAAACCACGTAAACAGGACTTGTCTGTGACAAATACCGACAAAGGAGGTGAGACAAACACGCGCTTAAATACACACACGTTACACGTTAACAAGACGCAGGTGCAACAGATGATGGTGACGAGACGAGTGAAACACAAGACCTGAGGGAGGAGTCGAGGGCGTGACACGAGAGAGAGAGAGAGAGAGAGAGAGACAGACAGACAGACAGACAGACTAAATAGTACCTGTTAAAACCCCATGCTGGAATAAAGCAAGTAATTTGAAGCAAGCAAACACCTGTCTAGTGTTGAACAGACATCCAGATGGATCCAAATATGAAGGCCATTCAGGTTTGTATGTTGGGGCGTCTGCCCTGGACTCAGGTGTTAGTTTGTCTGTTAAAGGTAGTTTGTTGAGGTTCCTGCCCAGGATTCATCCCCTTGTGATTAACATTCAAATAACCTTCTGTGTCATTAACCTGATTTATTGTATCAGTAACCAGATCCTGATCAACATCATAGTGGTTCCTGCCCTCAGCAGGGAGCAGAGAAACACAGAAATGCAGAGCCACATTCTCCTTCTCTGTGCTCATCTTCCCAGTCCTGGGAAGCTGGTGGCGTAAAGTTTCCTCCTCAATGCAGGACCTTGGTGGTCACATCTCCCTGTCAGAACATGCAAGTTCCGCATGCAGCCAGCACGAAATATCCCAAACCACATGACCCTGACCCTGACCCCACCCACAGCACGAAATATCCCCAACCACATGACCCTGACCCCACCCACAGCATGAAATATCCCCAACCACATGACCCTGACCCCACCCACAGCACGAAATATCCCCAACCACATGACCCTGACCCTGACCCCACCCACAGCACGAAATATCCCCAACCACATGACCCTGATCCCACCAACAGCCTCTGCATGCAGCCACTAATGTGTGAGAGGAGGTCCTGCCACAGACGTGTAAGGGAGACACCCGGGGGATTAAAAATAACCTCCTGCTTCTTCCAGCGCTGGGATTGATGTGGTAATGCTGACAGCAGAGTGACAGGATTAGTAACCGCTGAGCTCAAACTCACATTCCACAAACACACTTATTTGCTAATCAACCTTTGATCAATTTAGATAAAAAAATAAATAAACAAAAGCAGGGACACATTCATTTAGGATAGAAGAGAGTTTGTTTTTGTTGGTCGAGTCAACACACTCTCAGGAGCAGGGACTCAGGAACAGGGACTCAGGAACAGGGACTCAGGAACAGGGACTCAGGAACAGGGACTCAGGAACAGGCCAGTATTATGTTTATTATATTAAGTAGAGATAGTTTAAAAATGTACTGAAGTATATGTAATTATATTATATAAATAATATATATATATATAAATATACGTGTGGGGAGGGGCAGAGTGTTAACAGACATTCTGCCTCTGTTACATAATCTTGAACTTGTAGAGGGATACTGTTATCATCACCTCCACCTGGGTTGTGTGTGTGTCCACCCCCCCACCAGTGTGAGACCTTTCTGCTTTTGGCTTCAGCTTTGAAGTGCTGAAGTCTTCAGTGGAGGTGTCACTTCACACCTCCTAATCCTGGATAAATTAGGCCTCCGCCTGCAGTTTCCCCAGCATTCACTCAGATGTCACAGGGTGAGACACAGCTCCACGCACCACAGCCATGGACTTCTGCCCACTCCTGCTCCAGTATGAGTTTGAGCTGGCGACGGTCGGCGTGGACGCAGGTTACCAAAGCGCGTGTGGGGGCCTGTCCCCGTCCTCCACCCTCCACTCGTCCCCTCCGTGCTGCGGTCGTGGGCCTGATCCCACACGGGGCCCAGCCGCTGGGGCCGGAGACAGACCCAGAATGAACCCTCACGCTCAGAGCAGGAGGCGTAGCACAACCAAGAACCCCGTGAAGAAACGTCTGAGCGCCAGCAAGCGAGAGAAGCTCCGCACGCGTGACCTGACCAAAGCGCTCCACCACCTCAGGACCTACCTGCCTCCATCTGTGGCCCCTGCCGGACAAACGCTGACCAAGATCGAGACGCTACATTTGGCCATCCACTACATCTCCTACCTGTCCTCACAGCTGGGTGCCCCAGAGGAGACACTCTGCCACAGGAAGGAGCTCCGAGCCCCCGGCGCCCGATCAGCGATTTCCCGTCACAGCGCGGCTCCGGAGAGCTGGAGGGGACCAGTGCTCCCTGGAGGAGTTCAGTGCCCCTACAGCAGGAAAATCATCAGCTGTTCAAAATCAATCATGATGTTTCTACCTGGTCATCCAGCTCAAAACTCGCTTTTTATTGAAATCAGGTCTATGGTCAGACTAGAACTTCTACACATTTTCATGACTGTAGTTACCTGTTTTTCTTCAGATTTAGATTCAAGTATTGATGTGTGCCAGGCTTTGAGCTTTTACTCAACTAAACTGACACAGAACATTGAGGACAAGGTATAGTTTACATTTTGAACTATTTAACTAATTTAATTCATAACATTGATTCTTCTGGTTTTTAATAAGACACTTGTTTCACTGTCTGACAGCAACACCGCTGATGTCGGTTCATAAGGCTGACAAGACCGTTACTAAGACGCCGTAGTTTTACAGGGTATTATAAGTTAACACATCACTCTTTAAGGTTATAAGATACTGTGTTATGTTTCCTCAGCCAGGCACCCTGGTCAGCCAGCGTTGCTGTAGATGGGTGAGGTGTTAACTGATGGGGTTTTAGAGAGTAACCCCCTCCCAAGCGAGACCTCCATGAGCAGAACACCCAAGTAACACAATGCACCTCTCCACTCCTGCTATTCTACAAACAAGCCAAGCTCACCTGCACAGCCAGAGGCCATCTCTGATATACAGACAGGTTAACCCAGTTAAAGCCATGAGGGGTCCAGTACTACAGCAAAGAGAAGAAATGTCAACAGCTATAAATATGCAAATGATGTGGGGTGTTTTCAACATGTGCATAATTACATTTAATAGCGCTAAATCAGCTCTGAGATCATAGCAGAAGAATGTGGAGATAACAATGTAAATGTGTAGAGGAGGGGAGTTTTATTTATAATCACACCAGAATGCAGCAGCCCCGAGTAACAGCTTTGTGGCAGCAGGTGACAGCTGTCTAAAGCTCCATGGTGTGAAATCTGAAGAGCAGTTATGCAGCTGTGACTGGAGGCAAGTATACAGCCAGCCTGGAGGAAGTTAAATGGTTGGGACAATTCCTACTGGGTCACTGTCTGGATTTCCCCAGTATCTCATACCATCCACTGCTCCATCCAGAAACATTACAAACATTTAGTTCAGAGGCAAGTTTCACTCATTTTAGTTTTATACTGACTAGTCTAGTCACAGTCGCACAACACACACATGGTGCATAATAATTATGGCACACCAACATTATAAAAGTGGATAATACACAGGAAAAACCAGACATACTACAACTACTAAACATGACAAATTTGAGACTTGCATATAAAAAAAACAGGGTGCTCACAAAAACAGGTGATGAATCATTACCCTAGAACAGAGAGACAGATTACACAAGGACAGACTAAAGTGGGACATTCACACACACACACACACACACACACACACACACACAGAGAGAGAGAGAAAGAAAATCCTCTACACTAGATGATCCAGGACTACCAGGAGAAAAGCATGAGAGAGAGCAAAGAACTAAACAGAGTTCAAGAGGATACAGGAACACAGAGCAACAGAACACAGGAGACGAGAAAGAGACATGCCGGGAAATCAAACCAGAACACAGGAGACGAGAAAGAGACATGCCGGGAAATCAAACCAGAACACAGGAGACGAGAAAGAGACATGCCGGG
>JAOXYF010000010.1:480398-490556 GCA_028565775.1 Sternarchorhynchus goeldii
CCAGGACGTGTGCGTGTGTTTGCGCCAGGCGCCAGGACGTGTGCGTGTGTTTGCGCCAGGCGCCAGGACGTGTGCGTGTGTTTGCGCCAGGCGCCAGGACGTGTGCGTTTGTGTATGCGCGTGTGTGTGTTTGGGCCAGGCGCTAGAACGTGTGTGTGTGTGTGTGTGTGTGTGTGTTTGGGCCAGGCGCTAGGACGTGTGTGTGTGTGTGTTTTTGCTAGGCTTTGTCCAGACTTTCCTTTTTCATTAGTCATGCTGAGATTTTCAGTTGGTTTGTTTGTTTGTTCATCCCCACTCGTGCTGCATCAGCGTAACAGTGGTGTATGAACTGTGCCCAACACCACCACACACTGGAAATCCAGGAAAGGGTCTTCCTTGTGGACTCAACCCACAGCCCTCACCCAATCACGGTGGTGTACAGTTACCGCGTGGTTTGTGGTGCTTCATGGTTGCAGTGTGCAGAATAAAAGTGAGTCTAAATGGCCGTGTCCATCGGGCCGTCAGAAATGTTTGGTATGAGAACTATAAATATACAATCATTACACATTCAATATGAGAACATGTACAAGAAGCTGGTGTGGACACTGCGGCTAGGATGGTATCTCTGTCAGAGGTGATCTCTGGCACTCACCTGTACAACTCATCAGAGAGAGAGAGAGAGAAGGAGAGGGGGGGGGGGGCAGAGCTGAGGTGAGATGCGTGAGCAGGTTTGCGTGGGACATTGCTGAAGTTCACTGCACCTCATACACACATGGCTGCTGGACGCAGATCAAAGATGCTGTAAGCACGTCTGTTCTTCCACTTGGCTGCACCACAGGGAGCACAGCTGAGGAAGCAGGTTTCACTGTCCACCAACGCCCATCTCAGCACCTTGAGATCCAGACAGGTCCTGAGGCGGCTGCTTAAAGCATGCGCTCGTTGTTTAGAGGGACTCTGACATTTCAGATACGTTGGCTCAACATTTCTGCACTCTGCTGTGAAGACCAGGATGATTCTGAAGTTCATGATGGTTCAGAGAACATGCCCTAGTTGGTTGTTTGGTTTGCTTTAAGGGCCTCAGTGAGGAATGAATGCTGATTTGTTAGAGAGCAGAGTGAGCAGTAGTCTGAACCAAGGCTGCGGAGGAACACATCAGTGGAGGTGCTGATGGCAGTAATCTTTCTCTGACTGTATCGGGCAGAAGTTCTCATATGAAGGGCAGTTAGGGTGTTTCCCTGCAGTTTTTTTGCAGAACTGAGTCTGGATGGGGGCAAAAAAACCTTTCATGGATTTCATGAATGTATTCATGTTTTTCTGGGTAAATTTGGCCCTTTTTCACTCATTTGATCCCAAAAAGCACTGAATTCCTCAACAGAGCTTTCTGTAAGTGAATCTGTACTCTGATCTGTACTGATATCTTTGGAATCCCTGAGCATGACGACACTGCCCACGAACGCAGTTAAATGTTATAGATGAACACTGGCATGAATGTATTAACAGAAACCAGTGAAACAAAATTCTGTTGAGCCTGAATTGTTTGTTTGTTTGTTTGTTTTCGCTCTTAGGTCCTATGAAAGAGTG
This sequence comes from Sternarchorhynchus goeldii, assembly GCA_028565775.1. Classification (NCBI taxonomy): domain Eukaryota; kingdom Metazoa; phylum Chordata; class Actinopteri; order Gymnotiformes; family Apteronotidae; genus Sternarchorhynchus; species Sternarchorhynchus goeldii. Next base: position 481,959 of record JAOXYF010000010.1, read on the forward strand.
TAACCATGCCTTCTTCTCTGAACAGAAGCATGTGTGCCATTTCCTCTACTGCCATAATGATACGTCATGTAAGCACCTGCTGCTGAACTCAAGTAAGTGCTGGTCCTGTATACGTGCTTCCATGAGCGTTTCTACACAAGAATTCAGCCGCTGTTCATCGTTGTTTCTGAGCGCGTCACTGTGTGTGCGGCTCATTTTAAACCTCCGTTACATCAGTTTAGCTCTTTGTAGAAATGCGACTGAAGGGAGCTTGCAGGACCCTGAAGAGTCACTTTGATGTTAGCCCTGCTTGTTACGTGAACGCACGAGTGTGTGCGTGTGAGTGTGTGCGAGAGAGTCTAGTCATTCAGAAAGGCTCAAACGCTGTTACTACTGTCCATCACTGAGGCCTCTGTGTTCCTCCTTAGGATCAAAATCCCAGAGCTCAACAAACCCCAGGAATATGAGCAGCTCCTCACAGGAGCAGGTTGAATCCACAGAGGTGCACAAACCAGCCATCGCTGCATCTCACAAACCTGAAGCCACTTTAGCCACTTCACATACGTCTGATAGTGGGATTATAGGAAACAACTCTATCATCAAGACTGTTCCAACAGTGCCATCTTCTGCTCCGACAACCGCCGCCGCCACCATGACAACCACCACCACCACCACCACCACCACCGCCGCCACCATGACAACCACCACCACCACCGCCGCCGCCACCATGACAACCACCACCACCACCACCGCCGCCGCCACCATGACAACCACCACCACCACCGCCGCCGCCACCACGGCAACCACCACCGCCGCCGCCACGGCAACAATTGCCATAACCACGCCAACTGTTGCTACAACCACCACCACACCCACACCATCAACAACAAGCACACTCAAAGTGATATCACCCAAAACCACTGTCACTAGTACAACTCCGACTCCAACATCCATCACCTCCCCAGGGCCAGACCTTCCTGAGACTTCTGTGCTGCCACATCTGCCTCACTCCACCCGCCCTGCCCCTCCTGAAGGTGGCGCAGAACCTTCACCAACCACAGCAAAACCCTCAGATTCCCCGTCCGGAGGACATCCTGAGAAGGCTGGTGCTGCTGACGGTGGGAGGGGCAGGGGCGACTATGCGGTGTTGGAGGCTGCCGGAGAGCCGCTGACCAGCCACGTGGTGAACACCACCTCCCTGATGGCTGTGCTAATGTTCGGCCTCCTCTTCTTCGCCGTAACGGTCATCCTCTTCCTCAGGCAGGCTTACGAGAGCTTCAGGAGGAAGGACTACACACAAGTGGACTATCTCATCAACGGTATGTACTCTGACTCAGGGGTCTGAATGTTTACAATTCAGCAGGAGATGTTCCTTTTTGCTTCATGCCTCTCTTCCGCGAGCCCTGATTCAGCAGTGTTTTGGGGGATGTTATGGATATGAAACTGCTCACCACGACGTGGTCCGTCAACCTGGAAGGTTCTTCTTGGACTACGCATGCACAGGACTCTCAACCACATGCACATTTCAGTCTGTTTGTTGGAACTGAGCTCTGTGAATGGTTGTGTCCTGAAGTCTCGTGACGAGGCGATTACAATAAACGGTCCTTTTCTCCCCCTATGCAGATGAAACTTCCATTTAACACATGTCACGTGGAACACAAGCCTTATTTTTTAACCCTTAACCTTCTCTCAGCAAATGCCATTCTAAAAGATTTAATGGTGCAATATCCATCTTCATTGTTCTGTTTTTCAATAATATTCAATATTTCATGCTTTTTGTGTTAGAATGAGCGGATGTATGACTTTCATTTTGGTAGTGTTTGGTGCTTTTTGTTTTCTTGTTAAACCGTTCTCTCTCTGGGTTGAGAGTAGATGCTCAAACCGTGACTGTGGCACTGAAGCACATTTAATGAAAAACCAAGGGAATTATTTAGCCATCATGAACTTCATTCCAGGACTGGAGGGAGTTGTAGCTCTACTTCCAAGACCTGGGAAGGACAGGACACAGGTGGAATAACCTCACATGTGCTGGGGAAGCCTGTAAATCACACTGCAGCTCTACAGAAGAAAAGTTTACTTTGCAAAAAAGGAATAAACATGAAGACAATGAGTTGGGTGTGGTGGTTTTGTTGTTATTTTCTTTTGTGAGTGAGTGAGTGCAGGTTGTACCCCATGAGCTGTAATTTGAAAATTTGAGTCTGAGCTCAGAATGAGCGACTGTGTACGTTGCCATGACGTTTCTCTTGGCTCCAATAAGCCTGAGCTGGCAGCATTTCCCACAGACTCCTGGGTGTTTTATTAGAGGGGCATATCAATCAGCCTTTGGTGTAAACAAGATGGTGTACATAAACAAACCACATCTGTAGCACAATAATTGTTCCCTGGAAATATACAGTACCCATGCAGGGTGTATTTGTAGTAGAACCAGTGAGCAGCACAGGCTTAATTGGCAGAGATGAAAGTAACAACAATGTTGGAGGGAGGGGGGGTAACAGCACCTCTACCACAGACTAATCGGGGGGGGGGGGTGAATCAGGGTCTGTGTGCCTGTTGCTTGTATCACAGTGGTGTTATGCAGTTTCAGGTCTGGTGATCCTTGGTTCAGAAATGCATCCGTTGTTCGTCTTGACCGTTGTGACCTTGTTGCTTTACAGGGTGGATTTTCTCCAACAGCCTTTACCCCTGTTCAACCCCTTTACCCCTGTTCAATCCCTTTCTCTCCTGATCCCAAGTGCAATGATTTTCCAGGCCTCACTTTCCCAATCGCTGTGTTCTTGGAGTTCTTGCCAGAGGAGAACAATCCTGATGAATTTCCAGCTAAAACAAATTGAGCAACACTCTGCACGCTAAAACGACCTCCTGTCCGTGCGCTTTAACGATGTGCGCCTTGTGTCGTCTCTAAGAGGGTGGTTTGTTCTGTAAAGCAGAACTATTCTCTGGTTGTCTGGGAAAAGCTACAGAGTGCCTACTGTTCATCGCTGCTGCCTCTCTGCAGGCAGCAGGAAATTTTGGGCTGAGTAACTGCACCTCTGCTCGGGTGGAGGAGTAGGTGTCGAGGGCGTGGTCGGCACTAAGCTGGCCAACATGATGTGAGAACGCGCCTTCATGTTTCCCAGATGGTATTTATTATGCCAGAAATATTTCTCACCATCAGGCTTAGATGTGTTTGCTCTCCAGTGCTGAGGGGTAACTTTGGGCCAAGAGAAAGGGCGAAATATATATATATATATATTTTTATTTTTTTTTTGTGGCTGGGGTTTGGAGGGTTTAAAGGTGGCCAGGAGGCGATGCTACACACACTGGTGTAAAGGCAGGTTTCAATACAGCACATTTCTCTGGGTTAGGGACTGACTTCTTTTATTCATTTCCAAATAAACTTTTTAAAAATTCTGATTCCAACATCCTAAAAACGAGAGCCCATCAAACCAGGTGATCCCTTCCATGTGTCTGTGTTTGGCCCTTTATCTGACGCACCTTTTTCAACTCCGCAGCGGCTCATCAACCCGTCACAAGTGTATTCACGTGTGTTTGTGTAAAGGCAAAAATGTAGTCTGGGATGTAGAACAACCAGACGAAGAACTCGGCACAAAGCTGATGTCTTTGGATGGGGTCACACGGGATGTCAGAGAGCGAGAGAGAAATAATGGCGAAAGATCTTTTTAGTTGCTAAATTAAATACCGCGACGTTGTAAGCACAATCTCCGTTGCCCAATCGCGCCGTCGCATGCCGGCCGTGTCACGTCTGACAAGCAGCCATAGAACGAAGAGCAGAACAAAAAAAAAAGACGATCCCAAGCGTCTCGCGAGCCATTCCAGGTAGACTTTGACCCGTGGAGGGGTGCGTGTGTCTATCTTCCTAACTCTGCTTAACTTTTCTGCTTTCACATTTGTTTTACTTCCTCGTGCAGGGTTGACGATCAATCTTTAAGAAAGAAAAAATTTAACTACATATAATTTACTCCTCAGCTCCACAATAGCAAACTAATGTACTGTAGTGTTGATTTAGTCCACCACACCAACAAATTAGTGCATTTTAAGATAGTAACAATTACAGATAATTTTATCAATATTCATTTTATATTCATTTAATATTAATATTAATAAAAAATTAATTAAAAAAGATCATTTTACATTAAGTTTTGTTTGGCTCTTTTGTTTCTCTTAATATCTTCTCCCTTGACCATCTAGTATTTATATTTACATGCTGTTTTTTGTGCTTTTGTTAAATTCGGCTATTTGACAAATTTCCGCGGAGTAATTTAATTTCTACAGTGTATGAAAACCGCTCGCGTTCGTATCCTAATTTAGTTCAATCCCATTTCGTGACGTCAGCCAGTTTCCGCTGTCATCCCCCCGCGCCTCTCAGGCATCGCAGTACGTTCAAGTGTTGCTTAGACAAAGTGTTGTGGAGCCACCAAGTTGGACTAAAAGTTTCTTTAATCACAAATACCTCGAAGAATGGAGTTAGAGTTATGGAGTTAAAGCGAGGATCGCTTGCGATGGGGGGTTTATTGGCGGAATGGCTGCTGTGTTGTAGTCTGACTTTTGTTCACGGTAAGTGAAGGCTACTTTTGTTCAGATTTTACGCTCGAAGGTGGTAAAACTCGTAACATGGATCCTGAAAACGTAGAACTTTTGCACCACACGTCATTGGTCTGAATTCGGAATACCTGAAACAAAATGTTACATTTGCCATCGTACCTGTTACATATTTATGGCGCGTTTAGATACTTTTAGTAGGTGGACGTAACTCCATAGTTCCATGTGTGGCTAAAGTCTCTGGCTAGACGCTGTTTATCTCGAGAGTTTGAACGGCTTGCTTTCAAGTTCTGGTTTGCGATTTCAACTTTGGGGGAAGTTCTGATTTGTTGCACCACCTTGTTTACTAAGTTACTCTGAAGTGAGACGTTTCTCTTTCGATTAAACCATTAGACATGTAGACGTTCCTCGCGCAAGTTCCCCAGGCCTCCTGTTCACTCCACGATTGATCGGTGTCGGATGTCAGATGGAGCGAGCGAATCTGAACCCGTATGAACACAGTCAAAACATCACACAGTACAAACAGAAAACAGTATTTAGTTTATCAGCATTTTCGAAAAGGTTTTATTTCTAAAGTAGCGAAGATCGAGCTTATGGGTTTGAAAGATCGAGACCATGGGTTTGAAAGTTTAAAGAACAAATCTGAACGTTGCAATATCCCGGATAGCAGAGAGACGGAGGGCCCTGGTACAGCCAAGCGTTCAGTCTGCAAAACACACGCAAAAAGATTCAGGTCATGTGGTTATTGTCACTGGTCATATCACTATAAATTCGGAAAAAGGCGGTGAATTTCTGAACATTTTATCATTAAGTATTAAAACCAGTCATAGCTAGAGAGGCGTGTGCGTTGCTGGTTTGAACCCAGTTGTAACACATCGCGGTGTGCTGGTGGATTTACGCCCCAAAGCTGCTATCGGAGTTGGGTAGCGACCGCCTGATTCACGCAAATTGTTGGCTGGTCTTCGCGTGATGTGGTGCTCCGCCGTGGCCCTTCGTAGCTGAATGATGTCATCGCTCCCCAGCTGCGTGGTTCGCAGGAGGCCCAGGTGTGTTCGTGCACGGTGATGAGGCTGGCCAAGTATCGCACTGTCATCCTGTCACTGTCATTTAGAAATTGGAAACTGTCACTGAAGATACTGGAAGAGACGAAACAGGCGAAATACCAAGTGAGAGGCCTGCGAGTCTATATGCTGTGTAAATAAATCAAAACTTACGTGTTAGTGGCAGGTGAACTCGATTTGTTTGAACATTTTGATGTATAATTCACAAACAGGTTATCAGCAAGCCTGCGGCGGTTGGAGCCCGCGAGAAAGAAGAAAATGTTTCTCAAAGTTTCGAGAAAATGCTGAGCAACCATTTCTGTTGACGTGTGCGCGAGCCTCACAACGGGCTCGACTCGGTGGTTTGAACCCCGGTTCCGTTAACAGCAAGTGCGGTCCGTTTTGTTCCTCGAGCGCTAGTTGCTCTCAACCTTTCCGTTCCTTGGTGTATAACGTCCACAGCACGCGGGGATTCATTGACATCCGTATCCACCGAGTCTGCGGGGTTTTCGGTTCACTCTGGTTTTAAAGTAGTCCTAACTGTTTAAAAACGTAATTTTGTTTAATTAAGGTTAAACAAACTATGGCGATTACAAACGCGCGAAACAGCGTTTTGCCTATTCTTTAACGTCGTATTCACGTGCCTTTAGTTGGGTTGTTTTTAGCCTTTAAACGTCTCTTAACCATTTCTCCATTGTCGTTGTACAAAGAATCAGAATGATGTATATATAGTACTTGTGTGTGTGTGTGTGTATTATATTTATATTTATAATATATGAAATATATATTTTATATATACTTATATGTATAATACATAATACATGTGTATATATACATATAAGTATAAAATATATATGAGAGAGAGAGACGATCTGCCACACGTTGTTTCGTCACTGCTCTCTTCTGATCGGTCTCTCTGACCACTGCAGTCGTAGGACCCGCTGCACAGTTAATTCTTAATCTAATGATGTCTTGGGGACAAAAGTCCAACATGCTAATTCGTGGAGACGGGTTGCCTGCCGTTTCTCATTGAAAAGCGCCCTTTTTCTCTCGCGCTCCTGTGCGTGTAGGAAGAATAGCGTGCGCTCTGCTCAGTGCGGCTGGACGGGTTTCTCATGCAGAGTGAGGTTGAGGTCGTGGGCAGTGTAGCGCTTACAACCCAGTCGGAGTTGAACGCCAGCTGAACAGACTGACACAGGGTTGTTTGTTTTAGTTAATATATATTTGTGAAGGGTTTTACGACAAGTTATAAACTGGTTATAAATACATGACAAGACATAAACATTGGGACACATTGACAGTGCAGTATTGTATTTTTTAAACGTCATCTGTGTTAAAGGGGCCGTTTTAAAAAGGTAATAAAAAGTAAAATAGTTATATACATATACATACATACATATATACATACATATATACTTATATACATATACATATACTTACATACATACATATATACATACATACATACATACATATATACATATACATATATACTTATATACATACACATACAGTAATACATCTATTGAACACTAAAGCTTCTTTTCAACACCAAACGTCTCTTGTCACCTTTGCTCCAGCGTGATTGTGATGTTGAGAAGCATTTATGGTTGTGAAGTGTTAAGCGCGTGGGTGTGACTTTGACTGCGTCTGTGTGGTGTACTTCCTCTCAGCATGTCCGGATTGTCCATGAGGAATTTGGTGAGCGCGTGAGAGAAGTTGCCACGCACACTTCACAAACTTGGTGTAGGATTCAAGACCTTCACATAAAGGAAAGTTGTGTGTTGGAGTAAAAGCTGGTGAACTAGGGTTAGGGTTGGTGTTGGTAATGAAGCTGAATCATCACAGAGAGGGGAACCATCTCAGTCTTTTCCTGTTGTTTCAAGTTTGTCCACCAGTATTCTCAACCTTCCTTGTTTGTCAGCAATTCAGTGCACAGAGCAGGTATGGAGCACACACACACACACACACACACACGTTTAGGACATGTATAGGACTTGAATGTTATACACACATACAGAGCAGGACATCACACCCAGTGCAGTGTGTGTGTGTGTGTGTGTGTGTGTGTGTGTGTGAGAGAGAGAGAGAGAGAGAGAGAGAGAGAGAGATCTTGTATTTGCAGTGTTTTCTTAGTAGAAGGGACCCCAGCATGTTTACAGATTGTAATGACCAGTGCCATTGGCAGCGCTGTTATCACAGAACATGTGTGTATGTGTGTGTGGTTATCAACAGAACACTGTTAAACGAATAATTGTTTAGTTGTGTTGTGACCAATCCTGTTCCTCTATCAGCGTTCTATGGACATTGACTTGACCAATCCCATTCCTGGATCAGTGTTCTGTGGGCATTGACCTGACCAATCCCGTTCCTGGATCAGTGTTCTGTGGACATTGACCTGACCAATCCTGTTCCTGGATCAGTGTTCTGTGCACGTTTGCATGGCCCATTAAACATAAACTGCAGCCCAGTAGAGCAGTAGCAGATAGTGGGTTCAGCAGGGTGTGGTCATAGCATGGTGGGGTGGAGAAGCAGTAATATTTCGTCCATGTGTTGCAGCTCCACCCTGCTGAACTGTGGTGGTGATGGTGTCTGGCTTGATTGATCTACTGTGGTTTAAAACCCATGAGCAAATCCAACAGTTCCTTATTGTTAGAATTCTGCTGTCTTTTAGGCTGAGATGGAAGTCAGTAGCTCTTCAGTCTCTCCACTGAACGTGTGTGTGCATGTGTGTTAGTGTGCTCCAGACCCCCAGTTCCCCCAAGTGTTTACATTTTGTTTATTATTAAAATATTCCACAGTTAAAATTCATTTGATGTCTGATCTCACAGTAGGTATATTCCACACCCACTCCATTGGATCAGTTAGGTACAATTAAAAACTCAGAGAGAAGCTGGATGGAGGAGTCATGGGGTGGTGGTGGTGCTGGGGGAGGGAGTCATGGGGTGGTGGTGGTGCTGGGTGGAGGGAGTCATGGGGTGCTGGGTGGAGGGAGTCATGGGGTGGTGGTGCTGCTGGATGGATGGATTAATGAGGGGGA
>JAOXYF010000010.1:509149-522838 GCA_028565775.1 Sternarchorhynchus goeldii
TGTGTGTGTGTGTGTGTGTGTGTGTGTGTGTGTGTGTGTGTGTGTGTGTGTGTGTGTGTGTGTGTGTGTGTTGGAGGTTCGAGTAAGCTATAATTGCAGGGAGGGGTTTGGTGCCACCGTGATGAGGGAGAGAGTGTGTGTGTATGTGTGGTACCAAAGTGATGTGGTGTGTGTGTGTGTGTGTTTGGTACCACAGTGATGGCCTCCTCAGCCTGTTTGTATGCTCCAAGCTGTAATGGAGGTTGTTTTGTTTAGTTGTTTTTGCTTTTATTCAGAGTGTTTTCTTAAGTTTGTTTCTCCATGTGTCCAGAACGTTTATCCTTAGAGTTTCTGTGAATACAGATCCCTGTAGCTGGCAGTAGAACGGTTCATATGTGTTAGATCAGCATCGTCTAGATTTTTATATTTCGGAGTTAAGCACTTATGAAAATGTGTCCTAGAGAATTACTGCAGAAATGTACTGGAACAGTCCTTTAAGCCAATAGAGGTAAAAAAAAATGTCATTCTAACTTGAACTAACTAAACTTGTGCCGATTACCAAACAGAAGTCATAAAACGTGTACAAGTCATGTTCAGTATAACAGAGACTCTCAGACCAGGCTCAGATCTGTGCCCTGAGCATCATGGGAGATCCCAGTATCTGTACGCTCTGAATGAGACTGGAAAAAACTAACAAAAAAAAGATATTTATTGAGCATCTAGTGCCATGGGCAGCGTTGGCAGCATGCGCGCCAACCTCTCGTGCACCAGTCCTCCAGGACGTTCACACTAGCACGAACTTTAACCCACATCTCCTTCAAGTCTAATACTAACCCTGATCTCTTGGATCTGATCCTCCCTCTAACCCTTCAGTACCTGAATCCCCAACCACTGGAAAACCTCATTCAGTTTCCTTTATATGTACAGATCGTCTAATGCACCCTTGTCACAATTTTTGTATCAAAAGCATTTTATATATAATAAAGGATCTATTTTAAGGAACATTTATGTTGTTTTTTATTTGATTTATATAAAAAGAAAATGTTATTTGTTAAGAAAATGTTTTGTTAAGAAAATGTTATTTGTTAAGGGCCTTTCAAGTCACCCAAGGACACTGTACAATGATAAACAAGCAAAAGCTGGAGACCCAAATGAAAACATTTCTATTCCTGCTCACCCATAAGTCTGCTAGAGGAGGTCTAAAAACCAGACCAACAAGAACTTTAGTTAAAAAGAGCCTGTTCGAGTGTAGTGTGAGCCACACTGCTCTATCAGTGGCAGTACGCAGCGTAGAGGGAGGGATTTTAAACAAGAGCAAATCAGAGAATTGAAGACCGTGAGCTAGAGAGCATGAGTGGAATAACCAGGGGCAAGGCTGTCCAGATGTGACACCTGTACAGTGTGGTACCTGTACTATATCATACCTGTACAGTGTGGTACCTGTATTGGGAGCCAATGAAGATGATTCAGAGTTGGACTAATGCGCTTCCAGGATTCAGTGTAACCCTAAAGCCTACAGCTTGGTCAGAACCCGATAAGGAGGTCCATATAGCGCAGCATTGCACTCGTCAGTTCTCAACGTCACAAAGTCATGGACAGTGTCAGCAGCAGGAGAGAGAAAGGGGTGGAGTTTCTTTAACTGAAAAAGCAGCTTTATAGGTGTTTGACAAGGTGTTAAAAAGACAGACTCGACTCAAATATAACTTACATATTTCTAATCTGGGTCAAAGTAGGAACAACATAATCCAGAATAGGAACAACAGTATCACCTCAATTCTTAACTGTAGTTGGATAGCCTCTCTCTCGTTACTATCTAGGCTCAGGATGTTGTCCTTCATCCATACGTCATACATTATTCAGTTCAACATGGCCTATCTCCTAAGCAACACTAGTCTTCTGACAAAAAATGGCAGATTAAAAACTGCCTGTAGTTCTCAGGTTCAAAGCTATTCTTGAGAACCACAGTAATAGCGGCATATTTCAGCGGTAGCTGTACTACAAAGATTTTCTTTCAACATTTGATTAAACTTTCTGTGAGAAAACATATGATTGAGGAATGTTTTTTTTAAAACCCATGTGTATTAACAACATCGTGTTTTAACGGAAAGCTATTTTAAATGTGCAAATTGTAGATCATATATTGGTTTACGTTTTAATGACCAACAAGTCACACCACCACCTGTATTTGAAAATATCCCAGTGAAATGTTTGCTGTGACGGTAACAGCCATCTTTAGTTTCATCACACACACTTAATCAGGTACTGTTGCAAAGATTATACTGTTATTGGTTTTTTTTCCAAGTTTTAATGCCCTACACAACTTGCTTACAAAACATTGTATAAATTGCCATATTTTTAAATTGTTTATAATTGTTTAATATATAGAACTAAAGCTATTATTACTGGGATTCCTTATTTAAGACTACGCTCTTCGATTTGTTCAAAGATTTAATCGTTTCTTTAGAGTCATTAGCGGAAATGGTCCAACTGTGAAATAGGGTGTTTTGCAGCCTGATACTGCCCTCCTGTGGACAAAATGTTCAGTATCGCTTTAAACCAGGGCAGACGTTTCCGCTTTTACCGGTTTACTGAAAGCAAGAGTACTATGTTTTATATGCAAATTATGACTCTACTACAAATGGACATTCTAGTTTAGCTTTCTCAAAACTATTTCTATACTTCCAGTCGTGCTGGATGAAGTTTTGCCCCTAAACAATTACACAGTTTGCCCCTAAAACAGTTCTCATTGACAGTTATCTAAACAATTATTCTACGCGCTAGATAAATTCCAAAAATCTCTTATCACTGACGGACTCCGTGTGATAGAAATCCAACAAATGTACCCAGCAGACTGCGCCTCGGTATCAATCCTCCGGTTCAGTTCAGTCTTTATCTCTCAAGGAGAAACGAATTCGCAGCAGTCATTCTTACGTCATCAGCACCCAACAATCAAACCGCATTAAATACGAAACAGGTTCCGCGAACAATACGGTGCATTAAGTTGTTCCACAACACAACTGCACTGGGGACAAAACAGCTCAAAAGTCTGTATCTTTAGGAGTCTGTGTCAGATACTGGTAGAAAAAGATTAAACTTTTCTTTCACTTTGTGATCTTCTGAAACATAATTAAATTATATAATCAATCATTGCAATAATTCTCTGACCTCAACGGGAAAGATTCTATGGGATAGATTTTCTATGCCAAACCATGTAGTTCTCACTTACAGATGTGTAGCAAATTTGAACATGCCTTGCATAAAAGGCAACAAAAGGGCATGTGTGCACATGTATTGGGGTTGGTAGAAGAACACACATCACACTCAAATGCAGCAGGCTGTGCGTGTGTACTATATTTTTTTCTTGAAACAGGAGATATCTGATCTGGTTTTCCCCTCTTGGTCTTCTGTGAGGTAAAATTCACCAGGTGAAGATATCCAGTCTAACGCTGACTTTTTCACAATCCGATGTAATGCACATTTAACCTGTTTGCCAGATAAAGACTAGAACTTGGACTAAACTATATTGTCAACAGGGATTCTCCATCAGATTCTATATTTAGGCTTGGTCTGGCTACTTATTTAACACATGTAGGTCAGGGAACAGCGTTCAGTAGACTATTTCAGAATGCTTACTCGGTATCTGAGAACACGAATAATGAAGCGAGAAAAGCAGCGTGATGTTTTCAGCCCTGCCTGAACATGCACTGCTTTGTGCAGAAGTCTTTAAGGTTTCATTCTGCTTAGAGTGTTAACAATACAGCATTATGAAAGCAGTCCAAACGCTGGTGAGGACTTTTATTCTGAGGACTTTCTATCTACAATAGAGAATCTGCGATGACACCACGCTCCTCAGAGTCAGAGCAAGGTCACAAACAGATGAGTATACAGCTCCAAAAGGAAAACTCCACATATTGACAACATATGGCCAAGGGTACTGCTAAAACCACACTTAAATGACACGCTTAATTTGAAACATGCAGAATGTATTATGGCCAGCTGCTATTTCTTTCCGCAGTAAAAAAAAAAAAACTACTTCAGAATCGATTTTCAATGTGCTAGTTATGATGAAGAAACTGTCTTAAATTTAAATTAAAAAAGACAATACAAGCAATTTACAACATGTATGGGTCTGACATGATAAAGAAACAGACTCATAACACACTGCGTATTCTGCATTAAATCTAGAGGTTAGATGTCAGGTCCGATTTGTTATGCTACAATGAACATCGGTAAAACTGTTATGCTACTTGGCATAAATGTTGCTTACGGCAGTATGACCTATATTTTAATCAACGGGAGACGCGGTCCACTTATCTGTAAGCCCAAACACGCTCTTAATGAAACGGTGTGTATTATAATTTATATATTTTTGCCCCGATACGAAATTCAGAATGACCAAATCACTTTAACCATTACCACCGTATCATTCCCAGTTAAGATCTACGGCAGCTCTGGTTTATTTATTTCATAGCGAACACTGCTACAAAAGGCTCTCTCGCTGTTGATTGCACAATAGGCGTGTCGATCACAGTGACGTCTTATTGTTGCTAGGGCGTTGCAAACAAGCCAAAGTGATGGTCAGGGCGAATCGAAACCCGAGCTCAACTAAATGTGGAACGTCTGTTTTTTAAGGAAACTAGCAGCGTCCAAGTCGGTTCTTAGACATGCGGGTATCAGTGAACGATTCACCAGGAGCGTAATGACTCGCACTCAAGAAGTCGGTAAGATATTTAATCGCTCAGATACCCCTGATCAATGAAATATGTAGTTAGATGTGCTTACTTTTAGTTTCGAAGGCGGTATTTGCACATCATTACAAAATGTAACACCCAATCAGAACGAAGATTTATATTCCGACCGGAAACCTTAGTGGTTCTTGTTCGTATGGGTGTGTTCGAGAATCGTTTTGTTTTACTGATTGCTTTACGACCTGTTGTTTTGTCAGCATAATACTGTGTATTACATATAGCCGTGTTTTTTATTGTGCAACTTAAATTGAAAAGTAAGACGGGTTTTCGTTCATTTAAAATGGCTACGTTGTGATTGACTTGTCTGTGGACCAATGAACGTGCCCCAGTTCGCTTGAACGACATGTACCGTAGCTGGTGGGGGAAGGGGCTGTCGAAGTTGATTGACTTGTCTATGGACCAATGAACGTGCCCCAGTCCGTGTGAACATGTACCGTAGCTGGTGGGGGAAGGGGCTGTCGAAGTTGACGACGCCGCCATCTTGAAAAGTGCCCTCTGATGGTGTATATTTTCGCGCCTGTCAGTATTTCTTATCAACACTTTATTTTTCATCAATATCCGCATGTTTGTACCATTTTATTTTGGTGACATTTTTAGCTAGGTGTTCTGCAAGCTTGATGTCGGGGTCTCATAGTATACAGATCTTAATCGGTATGTACTTGTTTCTCCGTGCAGTTCTCATTATTGGCGACAGGAGTGCTGAGGTACGATAGCTTAGCTTAGCTTCACTAACTGGCTAGCTTCAGTTTCCTTGACTCTGTTTTGCACAGTCAGAGCGGTCTATTAATATGAAGCTTGATTTAATACGAATACTTCAGGTTAATTGTATTTATTTGAATTCAGATGACAATTTGCGTCGTAGCCCAATTGATTACTTGGCGTTTCCAAACAAACTTTTCTTAATGATTTAACCATATGCAATAGCTGGCGGAAGCAGTGTAACGATAGCTAGCCAGCTTGCTAGCTATCTAGCCACTTTATAATTGTGTTCTGCTCGCTGTTTTGGCAATAGCTAGCGAGTCTGTTTCCTAATACTTTATTCTAGCCAGTTAGCCGAGTACCTACCCATCTTGGACAGCTAGCGTTAGCTAAAGCCGGGCCCTGTCGAAAATGGCATGTTGGAGTGATTCAAAAAGTGGCCCTTATTAGCTTTAGCTACAAACACAGCGGTAACGATGCTCGCGTGACGCGGTAATTGGCTAAATCGGGTTGGTTCATTAGTCGCTTAGCAATTTACCTAGTTGGTTAACTAGCTCTTTGCGTATACTCGTAATAGTAACGCTGTTACCGTCAACGTTAGCATGTAGTCGAGTGTTTTCCTCCCCTTCCCGTGCTCCATCTTAAGCGGTGTTTAGTTAGCTAAGTAGCTACACTGCAGGACCAGCGAGCTTGGTTAGCTAGTTACGCCTTATTGTAATTATGGGTGTCCTGGGCTTTGAAAACAAAAACGGGGATGGAAGGCTGGCTAGCAAGCTTTGATCTTTAAAGCGTATCTCTCCGTGTTAGCTAAAGTAGCTGGCTAATGGAAAGTTAGCTAGCTAGCTATCTTCTTATCTAACGTATCTGTTCGTTCATCTGTTTTATTGTTGTGGGTTTGTTTGCGGCTAGCGATCTACATGGATTATTGATACTAGTCATAGGTCTCTGGTTATAATAAAGTTTTATCGATAGGTCACTAATGTATCGCTAGCAAACTCCAGTATGCCAGTATAATGTTGGCTATTAGAACCCGTGAACTTTTGCGCTTTAATTAGCTGGTGTTTCGGTTAACTAGCTAGCTAGCTAACAGCAGAGTATCCTGAGCGGACACGCAGTCTGTTGGTGTTATCCTTGTTCTAAAAAGATATTCAAATAAATACTAATTATGACATTTGCTAAGTGAGGCCTACATATCATGACAGTCATGGAAATGATTGCTACTCTAAAGTATTGCTAGCTTGAAAACTGGTGAGCCTGTATGGAAGAGAATACGTATTTTAAAGTCTGCAGCAAATTGTTGATGTACAACATATTTAATGTATCTCAGTGCTAACGTTGCTGATAGCGACTGTGGCAGGGTTACCTCACCTCTTTGATGCTGTATTGTCTTGGCAACGGTTTTGGCCGCTGAATGCGAGACACGCAAGGTGCTGAACACCACAGGTGCACTTAACAACACCATCTTTCTCTCCTATTTAGTGACGCTAACAAGTAGAGGAAACGTATATGAACTAGTATTTTGGTGTTGCTGGCATTTTCTTGGTGTGTGTCTGACTTTCCAGTTAACTGTTTAAGTTTCCAGAATACATAATACATGGGTATGTGACACTTTTTAAAAACTTTACATTTGGATATTTCCTTAGCACCTCTTTAAATTCACATTTTGTCTGATAATTTGATTTTAGGTACAGAAGTAACTCATGGTATAGCTGTTGTGGACAGTGTATGTAACGTTTATCTCTGTTCGGTTGACCTGTAACATGGGGCCGGTGCGTCGATCGAGCAACTATAGCGCATATCTTAAGATCACAGTAGACTGAAAGATGGATCTTGGTGTTCTGTCTGCTCAAGCCTTGTTCAGGCTATTAATAATCTTTCCTTCCTGTTTGCTTTCCATGACCATCAAGATGGCTGTTTTTGTAACTTTTTAACCTGGTGGATTGTTGCTGCTTTACCCCTGGAGAAAAGGCCAGTGTGTCTGCTGGACAGGCCTGATGCTGTGCTCTCCAGATGATGAACTGCACCAGAGAGGGACTGTTTTTTGCCAGATCAGCAACATGTTGGTGCCAGTTGATGAGAAGATGAATGTAGAGTGTGTAATATTGGTGTGCTGTATTAAGAAGCATACAAAAATATTTTGGCAGGATAGTATAGAGGATGTTTAATCTCTAAAATGATACAAGTGGACCATAATTGCCTGGGTATTTTTCTATATATGAATTTGTTTATGAGGCGGAAGAAATAAACTGTTAACCTAAAACTTTTCTTTATTTTGACTGGTTAATGAACAAATATATCTGATGTAGCATAAACTAGGTATTTGATTAAATAATGCTTTCTTTCAAAAATGAATGTCTTTTAATGGTTTAAGCATTAGGTTGTATATTCTTGGTGAAAGTGTTGCTTCTCTGTTGGTCTGTAACAAATCAACTAAAAAAGCTGTTTGACATGATTTGCATGTTCCATATTTCATTCCTGTCTTTCTTATTACAAATATAATGTATTTAAAAGTCGGGGGGATTTAGTGTCTTACTGAACCCTGCAGAAAGAAACTTAAGAAGGTAGTAATACTTTGTAGCGGGTCAAAGAGTCACATGTCCTCAACACAATAGATGGCTGACTCAGACTGGGCAGCTCTTGTCTGTTGCCGTGGCGATAACATCACGTGGAGAAGCTGGTGCGGTGGCGGTAACATCACAGTGGAGAAGCCTGGTCCGATGTGCTGGTTTTATTTGTTCAGGTTCATGTTGAGCAAATCTGTCCCCTTGTGTGGTGCTAGGAGAACATGAAACCTATTGTCACTGTTTTTCTTTCGACTAGATTCTTTAAAGGAAGTCCTAAATGGTGGAAGTTTGCAGAGCTTTGTTTCTGTGATATACAAGTTTCTCCCTGAGCACTGAAGATCACTTATCACACAGATACACAATAACTAGTCATAATTCGAGTACTTTCCATATGTGCTGAATCTTGCGTTAGGTTAGAAGTTGTGGCGGCGGGGCATAGTTTTCCTGCTAACGCTGTTGTGGTCTTTGTTCCAGGTGTGTGTTGAGTGTGTGTAGCTGGGGCAGAGGTACTGTCTGCACGCTGCATGCAAGCTGTTCTTTAGGATCTCTCTCCTGCCAGCAGTGCCTGGAATGGGCCAGACGTCCCAAAGAGCTGAAACATTCTTTTCTTTTTAATCAGACATTTTACCCTCTGAGCCTTATTTCGCTCAGGTAGGCTATGCACTGCACACCTCACCTCACCTCTCACTTTAACTCGCTGTCCGAGACGAACAGTGGAGTTGGTTTTGCTGCTGTCATTGATGATGAGTTATTGAACATAAATGCTATCAGACCACATTTTTTCTTTAATTGTGGAGGTGAGGGAGCATCAGGAGATCATGTTCTGGTCATTTGTTTCACAGAAGAACCATGTTTTGGAAGTTTGACCTGCATACGACGTCGCACATCGACACGCTGCTGGACAAGGAAGATGTTACCCTGACGGAGGTCATGGACGAGGAGGACGTTCTGCAAGAGTGCAAAGCCCAGAACCACAAGCTCGTGGACTTCCTGGTGCGGCCGCAGTGTATGGAGCACTTGGTCGGCTTCATCACCCAGGAACCCAACCAGGACATGGAGGAGAAGATCAAGTACAAGTGAGTTGTGTTACTCAGACTTGGTAGTTTTCACAAGCTCATACAGCAGGCTCTTTGGCCCCAGCATCCTGTAGATTTGCTTATGTTTACCTGTGTGTGTGTGTGTGTGTATATATGTATATAAAATCTTAAATACTGACCACACATCAGTCTGTAGTTGTCATTCATAATGTGTAATACTCTAGGTACCCCAACATCTCCTGTGAGCTCCTAACCTCAGACGTTGGACAGATCAATGACAGGCTGGGTGAAGATGAGAATCTGCTCCTGAAGCTTTATGGTTTCCTGCAAAGCGAGCCCCCTCTCAACCCTCTGCTGGCCAGTTTCTTCAGCAAAGTTCTCAGCATTCTCATCGGCAGAAAGCCTGAGCAGGTGTGGGCGCGGCATTTGGTAGGGTGTGTGGCCTTACTGGTCTTGCCAGCTTGACCGGTCAATCCATTTGTTACCAGACAGTAACAAATTGTGGAAGTGTGGTTTCTGTCTGTCAAATAACTGTTCATTTGTTGCATTTTACCTTTTTACGTAGTTGTACAGTTCAAAATTTGTCCTTTTTGCTCAATAATTAACTGTACATGGGTTTTCTCTAGCACTGACTCACACATGGATGTTCAAGCCGTGTGTGTGTGTGTGTGTGTGTGTGTGTTTCTACAGATTGTGGAGTTCTTGAGAAAGAGGGAAGACTTTGTGGACTTAATGATCAAACACATAGGAACTTCGGCCATCATGGACCTTTTGCTTAGGATGCTCACCTGCATTGAGCCTCAGCAGCTCAGACAAGATGTTTTAAATGTGAGCCCACAACACCCCCACTCCTGTTTCTCTACCACCACACAAGATTAATTTCATATTTTATTCAGCGTTGTGGGATCAGATAACCAGTTTAAAAGGCTTTTGTCTTCTAAGATTTGTCCCAGGGATGATTAGACTATGGTTTAAGCTGCTTTAAGTACGCCTCCTTTAATCCTGAGCCTGTTCAATCTTCAGTGGTTGAATGAGGAGAAGGTGATCCAGCAGCTGGTGGATATGGTCCAACCCTCCCAGGATGAGGATGTAAGTAAAGGCCTGCTTTACTCTGCTCACCAGAGGCCTTCTCGCTTCCACTAGATTTTCAGTTGTTTTTTTTCCCCATTGGGTTCAGGGAAAGAATGACATTTTTAATGCAGTGAAACCTGTTACCAAAAAAGTCTTTGATAAATGTGTGTTGGAAAGATGTAAATTAAGCCCTGTAAGTTCTCGGTTCTTTTGGAGCCTGAACTTGAGGGAAACACTTGGATAAACCGAGAAGTGTATCCAACCAGTGGTTCTCGTACAAGGGATTCCATTCCCCAGGCTTTCTGCAGGGCATCTCTGTGCTCTCCCTTTAACCTCTGCATTAGCATGTTGCTTGTGTCAAGGTTTTGTTGTATGATAAGAGCGAGATGAGTTGTACTGCTGCCATGATGCTCGTTTGTTTGGATTGCAACCATGGCAACGGTGCTCTGATTGGTCAGTCAGGTTGTTAAAGCCTCCATAAAAGGAGAAATTTGATGTAAAAACTGTATTCAGCACTGAAATCGGTGAGATTTTTTTAAAAAAATAACTTTTTTTTATTGCATTCGGTTTTAAGCTTTTGTCTGAAAAACATCAGATTTAGTATGAAGGGGCCTTTCACTCAGCCCCGCTCTGTCATGTCTGATTCTTCACACAGAGACATTCGAATGCATCCCAGTCGCTTTGTGAGATCATTCGCCTCAGTAGAGATCAGATGTTTCAGGTACAGGGCTCCTCTGAACCTGACCCCCTACTGGCCACCCTGGAGAAGTATGTCCTTCCTCTCAGGAAAATCACACACAACTTCATTTATTCTTGTTTTATTTGCATCTTATAACGTTGTGCTTTCTTTTTTTAACTCGTGTAATTAAAAGATGTCAAGGTTGTTTTTGAGTTGATGGGCTGGTTTGGGTTGTGTCCTCGGACGCAGCTGACTGGCTGCGTTTGGGTTGTGGGTGTCATCCTCAGACTCGGTGGTTTGATGCCCTGTTTTGGTTTCAGACAGGAGACTGTGGAGCAGCTCCTCTCCAACATCTTTGACAAAGAGAAGAACGAGTCTGCTATAGTCAGCGTTATCCAGATTCTTCTCACCCTCTTTGAGACGAGGAGACCAGCGTAAGAACTTCTGGCCTCCAGCTCGTTTTCCTTTGTATCCATGTACCTGTGCACCTGTGTGTGCAGGTGTGTTATGCACAGTATCCATCTGTAAAAGGTGCTGCTCTGTCTGGCAGGTTTGAGGGCCACCTGGAGCTCTGTCCCCCCGGCCTCAACCACCCGTCTTTCTCTGTTAATCAGAGCATCCTGGAGGCGGTCCGACCTCGGCTAAAAGACTTCAACCAGCTCCTGCTGGAGCCTCCAAAGGTGAGTTGAGCTGGACCGGTTTTGGTCGTTTTGGGTGCTTGGTGTCGGCCCTACCACGGTTAGTGCTGCATAGCTTCTGTGTACTACCCTCATAAAACAGTGATTGACCTGCTTATTGTGGTTGGAGTAGGGATGCTGATGTGAGAGCAGGCGTCCGTGCTGGTGTTTCACACGTGGGGCTGACGGGTGTCTCGTGTAGAGGAGCTTAATGATTTATATCTGAATGTGGTTAGTGGCTTCCTGTGAGAGAGATGCATCGCTGGAGATGTCTGGTTTTGCAGTGGTCTTAGTTTCCATGTGTAGTGATTAGTAATAATAACTAAATAACCATTACGATCTTGTTACATATTTTAGCATTTCCACACAGTAGAAGGTGTTTTTAGTGGCCCCTGACAGTGATCCTGTCTGTGTGCGTCTGTTTATGTAAAATATTTCACAAGAGTTCACCTTTTGTGTTTTGTGATTAGAAAATCACACTGAAGACCACATGGGGGGTGTTGGACCCCCCTGTTGGGAACACGCGTCTTAACGTGGTGAGGCTGGTAGCAAGCCTTCTGCAAACCAGTACTCACATCATCAATCAGGAGCTCATCAACCTCAACATGCTGGGAGTCATTCTCGTGAGTCCTGCTCAGACTCCACACCACTGGGACTTGCTGGCTTTAACAAAAGCACACAGAACGGAAAAAGTAATGTTTAAAAGAACCTTTTGGCTCGCTTCTCTAGTAAAACTCCTCTTTTGTTTGCAGGATATGTACTTCAAATACATATGGAACAATTTCCTACACATACAAGTAGAAATCTGTACAGCCATGATATTAGCCATGCCTCCAACCCAGAACGATGCAGAAATCAACAGAGACGAAGAAAACAAGCCTGTCCCAGAGAACATCCTCATAACACACGTGAGCGGTACACACACACACACACACCCCCTTTCTCCAGTGTGTTTGGTGTGCTATTCTTTTCTCCTCTGTCTCACAGCTCTTTCAGAAGTGCCGGCTGATCCAGAGAATCCTGGATGCATGGAGCTCCAATGAGAAGGAGCAGTGAGTAGAACCACCTCAGAGCCTTTACTGACGCGCTGTACAATCTCATGGTAACACACTTTCATGAAGGCTATTGCTTTTTAATGAAACGAATCGTCTCCCCACAGGGCAGAAGGGGGTCGGCGGCGAGGGTACATGGGTCACCTGACCAGAATAGCTAATTCTATAGTACATAACAGTGACAAGGGGCCTAATGGGGCCCAGATTCAGCAGCTGATTTCAGGTGCGTTTCCACCCCTCATTTGGCTGGTTTACCCCTGTGTTGCATGTTTTACCCCCAGTGTCTAGTTCCAAGGATCAGATGTTGTCTGCTCAGCAGTGGTGAGGAGCCCTGGGTGTCCATGCTCTTGTGCTGTTTTTACATCAGAGTGATTTAAATCGGTGTGATGGAACCGTGGTTATAATTGTGCTTGTGCGTTATCTGTGTGGGTTCAGGTCCCTAACGGCTCTCTGAATGAGCAGCAGTTTTGAATATATGGTCCATATTGTGGTTTTATTACTTGCACAACACGGTAGAACTGCCGCTGTCTTCCACTGGTGGCTGTTTGCTGGTTGTTGTAGTTTTTGCGTTGTAGTTCTTACTGTGTTTGCACACTGTTGCAGAGCTCCAGGAGGACGAGCGGGAGCGGTGGGAGGCCTTCACGTCTGGCCAGCTAGCCGACACCAACAAGAAGAACACTGTAGACTTAGTATGTTACGAGCGTTGTGCTGCTAATAGTGGGTTAGAACGTGAAACGAGGGGCGGAAATCCTTCGTGCTGCCATGGGAACACGTTATTTGTCTCTGTCTGCAGGTTAACACGCATCATATTCACTCATCCAGTGACGATGAGGTGGATTTCAAAGACGGTGGATTTCACCACGACTCTTCCCTACAGCAAGTATGTTCAGATTTGGTTGAGCTCGGATATTATACTTCCTTAATGATCCCTGCCTGTTACTATACACTATCTACTATGATCTGTATGTTCTGGCTCAGATTCCATTGTAAGACTAACGTATGGATGTTGTAACTGGTAATTGTCCCTCATAACTGGTGTGTCTGATCTTTTAAGACTAAGTAACAGCTAACAGCAATGCTTACGTCAAACAGAATAACATGATTTGTGGTGATGGAGATGGTGGATAACATTAGCAGGCTGGTGTGTTCTGCCTAACAGTCAGTAGGGGTTGGTGGAACGGGG
>JAOXYF010000010.1:538991-570657 GCA_028565775.1 Sternarchorhynchus goeldii
TGTAGCACATCTGAAAAATGCTAAAACTGACGTTACGTCACAGTCGGTGTCGACTGAGAGAATACTGTGGCTATTGACGTCACTATCCATAGATAATATAGAAGCTGTGGAGAAGAAAACCTTTCTAAAAGAAGTCTGAAGTCAGACAAAAAAGTTTTCCATACCATTACTGAAAGGACATGCAGAAACTTGACAGAAAAAACAGCTAATCAAAAAGGTAAAATGAGTAAAAGTGGTTTTAGTTTAGCCCATTTTAAATCACGATGTATATTTATAAGGTTATGTCTTTTGTAATATTTCTTTGGTTATAGATAAACTCATATTTGTTTTAAATGATCTGAGAAGGAATCAGGCTTTTCATTAAGATTTTGCTTTTATCAAATTATTTCCTCTTTAGATTACAATGAAGCTGAATACAACCATGAATACAGTATCAAATCAGTATTTAACTGACCAAAGAAATATCCACCGTTACCATGGACATCAGGGTTCTGGAATATGTACTCCTCGAGCTGTCTTCATGTTTCATATGAATCTCCCCAAATGCCGTAGACAGGATATAAGACATGAAGAACACAGGCACTGCCATAATGATTCCTGGTAGGTGGGTGCTCCTGTACTCCTCCTGGTAGAGCAGGTGTTAGCAGTCCCATGCATCCTGTCATACTTATAAATGTATGTAAGGTGCTTGGCAGGAAATGTAAATGTACATGACTAGTCACCTACATGAAGTTGAGAAAACATTATAGAAGATTTTAAAGACAGATCAAAGAACTAACAGTCTGCTTCATGGCAGGTTGAGTTGTGCACTATACATGTTGCGTACATATGTATGCAGGTTCTCCTCAGTAATTTAAAGTACAGTCAGGTGAGGAACATTTGCTCTTATTCAGTAACTACACAATATGTTCCTCCTTGGTGCAGGACTAAACATAGTGAAAGAAACTGTTTTAAACATCAATAAAGATGTGAAATAGGTTGTCTGCTATATTAAATAATTGTTTGGGAGGTTTCCACTTGTGCTTAAAAATCATTTTGAGGTCATGATATTTAGCTCATGATGGAAATAGTCTTTACTGGAAGTACTAGCGTTTATTCTTTACTGGAGGTACTGGAGTTTATTCTTTACTGGACTTTAATCTTTACCGGAGGTACTGGAGTTTATTCTTTACTGGAGTTTATCCCGTGTGGGTGTGCAAGTTAGTTTCTTTAAGCAGCAAGTAAAATAAAAAAAAGTGAATTCAAAAATAATTAATCTATTATTTCTTTTATTCAATCCAGGATTACACAGGCCTGTCCAAAAACATGGAGTTTGACACCCACTCTTCTTCAGAGTGGTGAGCACAGAGACCAGAGGAGTGACGTACTTATGTCTGGCTTATCAGAGCAGATGATGATTAACACAGCGATCCAGACAGAGAGCGGACCCCTACACCCTGCTCTGAAGCTGAGTACAGATAGAGCTCCAAATGAAGACAACCTCACAAGACCTGTCTCGCACCTAGAGCCAAAACCTGTCTCGCACCTAGAGCCAAGACCTACCACCCACAGGGTGGTCAGCATGGCCTGTCTGCTTTTGTGTGTACTTGGCAGCCTCTTCGTCGCTGTCCAGTACCTGTACTGGTCTGCAGAAGGCGTCCCGAGATCCTGGCCTTCCCAGAGCTCTGTTGGTGGTGCACTGTCCAGTTCGTGCTTTTACAGTGTATGCAAACCTCCAACCTAGTAATGAACGAGGCAATTGTGTACCAAGACTGTACTGCGTCTGAGATGATGCAATTAAAACTTGCCATTACAACTTTAAAAGGTCACAGTCTTCGCTTTATGACGTCACCATTCTACGTATTAATGGCGTTCATGTGAGTCACAGTCAGAACAAATTATAAGCGCTAAGATGATAAAAAAAGAAACAAAACCTGATCTTAGATCAGTTATCTTAGACCCAGACTCAGAGAGGTCTGATGCATGTGCACCTCGCATTGTTGTTTCATGAGTATTAATTATTTTATTCGTTTAAGAGTTCCATAACTGAAATACTGATTACAACTTAGAAAGTGCCGTACAGAATATGTTTGAATTAATTGATTAATAATAACGAAACTAACGGGGCTAATAGTAACCTTGATTATTGGTTGATGGATAAACTGCACTCCAAATAACTACTGAAACTTTTTGTGCAGTATTTTCAGTGTGTTAATATATATCTTACGCTTACTTCTCATGGTCCATTTTCCCCCTAATATATATGAAAACCAATTTCAAGAGGGAACAGAATCATATCTAAAACCTGAACAATAAGACGCGATCATTCGTAATTTACTTTCATGTTCAGTTTCAGACGACAAAGAAAGATGTCGTCTTCTGACGTAAAAACGTAAGAGTTGAGACATTCCTTCTCTCAATAAAAGGCGGCCAAACCACGGGTAGCATCAGAACACCTGAAGCAGGAAAGAAGCCTCATCAAACCGCCGTGGTTAGAGTTGGAGGCGCTTTTTTAATTAAGATTTTTTTCCCAGTAAAGGACCAACGGAAGATTCTCAGGGTATGTTATTTGGCTTGTTTTTTGTTTGACTCTAATTTAATTTAATTATATATTTAACTTTGTATAATTTTGCAGATGCAGAAGTGTTTTGGCGGTGTTTGTGCATCACTTATTCTTTGCGCAGTTTTGACTGAGACACTTGGAATGGTTATTGCGGTATGTACTTACTTCGTTTTCAATCTCAAAGTTACATTTCCGTAATAAATTTGTCTGCGACTTTAAAATTACTTAATTTTTTTAGTTCATTTCTGTACGTACCATAACTGCACATCTGGCGCGCTTTATAGCCCAGGTTGTTGTAATGCGTGTTATATGTAGTCACAGATGTTCGGTTTAGTATTTCCTAACATTTCCTAATATTTCCTAAAAAAAAACTTTTGTCACTGCAAATAATTCTCGTTGGTAAATTACAGCGAAACACTCTCAGTATGTTTTTTATTAATAATTATTATTCTGAAAACCGGGATTTGTCCTAACAAATTAGCGCGTCTCACGCGCTCTCACGTTTTCCTCATCACAGGCGAAAGAGAAGCGCGGCTGGACGCTCAATAGCGCGGGATACCTGCTCGGTCCTCGTGAGTTTCAACACGCTCATCCTCAGATGTCTTACAATTTTACGCTGTTTTACATACATTTAAGGTTAATTCGACCAGTCCCATGTCTTCATTTTAATTTTTTCCATAAAAAATACTCACAAAATTTTGTAAATGTATTATCAATTTTGTTCATTGATTGTCTTATTAATGACGCTTGAAAACGGAAGAATTCAGGTTCATATTTAGGTAACCCGCGTTTCTTACACGTTTTTCCTTCAAGATGGATTATGAGGGAGGATTCACTCTGAGATCAATTAGTCACACGTTAAGGCACTTGTTAGCCACGCAGTGTTGTCTGTGTGGTAGAGTTGTGTAAGCTCAGGTAAAATTCCCTCATCCATGTGTTTCAGGTCGTATTGATCATCTAATACAGATAAAGGACGCTCCCAGTGCAAGGGGGAGAGAGGAGCTGCTGGGTGAATGTAAGCTAGCTCCTGCAGGTCGATCACGTCAACACAGGGAATTGCTCTGTACTGCATCGCTCTGTGTGTTTGTATTGTCGGCGCAGTCTCAATCCGGCATGGAAATTCTGTGTTAGACGTGTCGTCAGTAGCAAATAACTGAGTAGGATAAATATTCATTAAAAAGGGCTGAGGTTCAATGCTCACCTTGAGGCATTTCCATAAAGGAGTTAGATGCAATAATATAGTATCTTCAAACATCCCCAGAGATTAATAGTAGCAGTAATAATAATAACAAAAAATATATATCCATAGCATTTATCATAAGAAAATGATCTTAAAACAGAAAAAAGATCGAATGATTTTCTGAACATACAGTTAATAGTGTGTTTCATTCATCTCGTGAGCACAAGGCACCTTTAGCCAATGAATGTCGGTGTGGAAGGCAGCTGTAGGTAGCCCTTCGGGAAGGCAGCTCTGATCCCCCAGCCCTAGCTTCCTCTACGCTTGTCTGTCTGGTTGTGTTGGCTTCCTGTGAAATCCTACCATCACTTCCTCCCTCTGCAGGTTGCACTTCCTGTTTGTCTCTGAACATGGCTGTGCTCTTTGCCTTGTGATTGGTGAAAATCAAACTGAAAGCAATTCCATGACTGAAGCCCTGCAGGATGCTTCTCTGCCCAGAACAGATGCACCTTCAGGACCATGTACACTAGAGCTCTTGTAACACCAGAGCTGTACTGTGTGTGTGTGTGTGTGTGTGTGTGAGGAGAGAAGGCAGAAAGGATAGAGAAATGGCAAAAGAACGAGAAATGTGGGTTCCACCAACATGCAGTAGTGCAGGTAAACTGGACTGTGTGTGCTTGTTCTTTGTGAGCAGATGCCATAGACAGTCACAGGACACTGAATGACAAGCATGGGTTGGCAGGAAAGAGGGACACGCCTCTAGAGGATGACTTCAGATCTGGTAACCATGCACTCCCTGGTTCTCTCTGTAGCCCACATGTGCAAGATTGATTTAATTCATTGAGGAACCTATTGTGAAACAATGTAGTTAGAAATTACAACCTATTGCATTTAACAGATTAACAAGGAGTACAATTAAATGTCCTCATACAGATGCATGTATTATGAGAATAAATTCAACGTCTACTGCTGATTTAGTAAAAGTCACAAAACAAAACCCCCCAAACAAACTGTGGTGTCTGTAGCTAATGTGATGTTGTGTACTTTTGGAGGAGCTCTGAGAATAGCAGATGAAGACGTCATTCACACCATCATAGACTTTTTGTCATTTCTCAAACTGAAAGGTGTGTTTTCAAAAATATTTGTACCTTTTAACTGGACCCCAACTCATCCTTGTACTGAACTTAATTCATCCTTCACCTATATTTCAGAAACGGGTGCCTTTGAAAGTCTCCTTTCTTCTCTTACATCAGAAGAGCTGAGTCAGCCATAGCTCGGACTAAACCCCTGGCATCTCCGATTGACAAACTCGGACCTCCAACCACAGCCATGGCTGTCTGAACACCATTTAACAAGCTCTCCATGTCTTTATTTCTATACTGTACTGTTTCAGTCTGGACTTATAAGCCAAGTCTTAAATTATTTGGGTGGCTGAGAAAGACTGTCACAAATAAAAGTTATTAATGGCATTTGACTCGCACTTGTTATATGCAAAATACAGTTCATTCATGAATGACTAACTCTTGATTATTGCAAAATTAGATGAGGCAAATATTTATAGGTCAGAATACCTATAACACCCATACCGGATACCTATAACACCCATACCAACCTATACAGGATACCTATACTAACTACCCCCCCGCAAAAGGTATATTCAATATGTAAAGGATTAAATTATTATTAATCTAATCTGTTTTACCTGCTACTTAATAATGAGAACTTACACAAACATCCACACCCCTCTACACACATGACATCCATTCACCATCTCAGAAGCATCAAGGCCATATCTGCAGTTACTCATTTAACATTGTGATAAATAACATCTTGTCCAAAACATTACGTGCGTCACTAGACGATTCACAAAGTGTAGAAGAGCCACAGCTGAACAAAATAAGTAGATTTGTATCGGATCAGCAGGTACATGAGCACCTACACCATTCTGAGACAGACTTGATTCATGTCAGCACTTACAGACTGATTGTTCATCCAGGAATACACAAGACAAGTTACATCAAATGTATTAGGTGCCAGTAATGAATAAATAACACCAATAATAAATTCCTCTTTTTTTATTATGCATCAGCAAATCAAGATACCTTTGGAATCACCATGGTAATTTTTCTCCCGAGTAGTTCAGGAATTCCCCATGATCCTTCTCGGAGAGCTTTGAAATCACAGTCAGCATCGATGAGACACTCTCTTCTGGGCTCAAAGGCGCCTGGGTGAAATTTAAAAAACACCATTAATTTAAAAATCCAGAGACACATCTGATTATTTAGGATAGTTCCTGGGTGAAACCTTTTGGCATGAGATGCAGTGTGTACACTGACCTGTGGACCTCCCAGAGCCGTACGCACCCAGCCTGGGTGAAGGGCCGTGCACAAGATCCCCTCTGACTCCAGATCAGCAGCCAGGCATCGCGTCACCATATTGAGGCCAGCCTTCAATAAAAACACAACAAATCAGACACAGAGGCCTCCAGTGCACAACACACCAGCAATGGTGCTGCCACTGCCCACCTTAGAGACCCGGTAAGCATAGTCTTTAAAAGCCGCCCCCTGTCCCCGGTTGAGCTGGATAGATCCTAACATGGAGGTGATGTTGATCACAGCCGCCCTGTGAACCCCCATACCACTACTACCAGCTGCTGAAGATCTCAACAACGGCAGGAATGCCTGTAAAAAAAACAAAAACCCTGCATTAGTTCCACCCACCCAAGACCTGATCCTCAATGCTTTCTCTCATAGTTACAACCCCAATTACTGTATAGTGCTACAGACACATTACTACCATGATACTGGATAGTGATGCTAAACTTACACTCTACAGAACAGAGTAGGGCATCTTTCTGCGTTGTACTGATAAAGAAAACACTCGATTACCTTGGCAACAAAGAGAGGAGCAACTGTGTTATTCTCAAAAGTTTTCATCATGGCTCCATGGCTCACGGTATGTAGTTCAGTAGGAATAAGTATGCCAGCATTGTTAATTAAGCAGTTCAGCCCTTCTGGACCCACTAATGATGTCACTTCCTGTACAGCGGCATCAATGCTGACATCACTGACCACATCTGAAAAATTTATATGAAGTAAAACAGAATCATTTCCATGCATGTAAAAGACTACAGTAAACAGCAAATACAACAAATGATTCTGAATCCCAATTTTTTTACTCCAAACCTGGTCTATGTTTTTGAAATTACTGAGCAAACAATTCAACTCATTCGCCACTACGTGAGTAAGTGTGTTGGAAAACCATCGACAATTGACTTTGTGAACATGTATTGAACGTGAGGGACAAAATTTCTGCGCCACTGTTCCGGGGATTGGCTCTTGGGCTCCACCTTCTGGACATATGTGAGCATTGCAATATTAAACCTACCACGTCAACTACAAACTCTTTACATGAACACCTACTTCGATTAAAAGTAGTTTAGAGGGTAGCTAAACACACCAGCCGTTGCATATACATTACGACGTTTTCCTAAGCAGAGACATTTACATCCAGACGGTTACAGACTAGTTAACTGTACAAACAATGATTACTGTACGAATTTACTACTGTAAATAAAACTTTAACAAAGCTTATTTACTTCTATAAATATTGTGAAATTACGGGTGCTTAGTTTAAATGGTAATCCATATTGAGGTAACTAACTAAGGTAAACTTGCTACAGTAAACATTTTAGGCAAGCAGACGAATAATCAAATATGTTAAAAAAAACGTATTACACACACATCCAAATAACTAAGTAGATTACAACGCTCAGCAATAAAGTCTTACTCTATAAACGATTAACACAAATTGGCAATTAAAATGAAATATCAGTGGCTCACCCAAAGGTATGATGTGAAGCTCTGGGCGATTCTTCGCAAGCTGTTTCAGTTCCTGCAAATAGGAGGCAAACTATTCAGACAAGTTTGTCGAGTTTTATTGTATTTAAATCTGTAACTATCGGAAATGTCGGAGGATAATATACAAGCAAATACCGACTGAGATGTATGGTGAAACGAACAATTCTTTTTTTAAGCTGTTTGAGTGCATCTTTACACATCAAAATTGGCGTCGTGAACTTGTGTTGTACTCAACCTCGGCTGCAGTTGGATTCCGGGCGGTTGCTATAATCTTCTTTGGTCTCTCCGGAATATCGGTCAAGTGTTTGACCATCTGAAGTCCCAGCCCTCTACTCGCGCCTGTTATCAGCAACGAGCTGCATTTGCTAAAATCCATGTTTGTCGTTTATTTGATTCCTGAAAGAGAGAAACAATGCGATGTCTGTCCACAGCGTTCTGGGGAGGCGTGGTCTTTCCCCTCTCATTAGGATGGACTAGTCGATGGAGCGTGGCTAACAAGTGCCTTAAAGTGTGACTAATTGATCTCAGAGCGAAACCTCCCTCATAATCCAGCTGGAAGGAAAAACGTGTAACAAACGGGGGTTACCTAAATATGAACCTGAAATTCTTCCGTTTTTCAAGCGTCATTAAATCAGACAATCAATGAACAAATAGCTCTTTTTTAAACAAAGTTTGCAATGTGCTGTACATGTATAAGTGAAGATAACACAAAGTTAAATGCATTAAGGTAGGCCAGGAAGAAAAGTCCAAAGCTAATAAGAGAAAATGGAGGTTGAAAACAAGGCAATAACATCTTTAAATACTCCACATGGTTTCCATCAGCATCAATGATAAATCTATGGAAAGCGACTTTGTATCAAAGTCCGAGACGCGCGCGACGGGCGCGTTCGTTCAGTGTCTCACCTGCGCGTGACCCCTCACGAGCCTCATTAAACCGTCCTTTCCCCACAAATGATTTTGATTTTTTTGTAAGAAAAAAGAAAAATATATATGTAGGATACGCAGCTAGGTAGCTGGGTGGATGACGTGAACACGAATCTCTTTATAATAACTCGAATGTCACTTTGTTGGGTAAGTATCTGACAAGTAAAATAGGTTGAATATTAATTGTTAGCCAGCTAGCTAATTAACGTTAGTTAGCTAGTTAGGTTAGCTAAATTAGCTTGTTAGCTAGCTACATTGCTAACTAGGTAACTTGAGCGTTAGCCAATCTAAATGTAGATGTTACCAACATGTTTAGCTACCAGTTTCGCATCAAATGAACGATAATCTGACAGGCACACTTGGCTTAGTTACCCTCAAATAACTTGTGTTGATCTAGATTAAATTATAGGTACCTAACTAGGTTAGTTGCGCTGGTCTTCGTCTAAGTAAACCATTGGCTAGCCACAGCTAATACCAGAACTCTGGAAAACTAGAGCTAGATAGTAAGTAAACGTTACATATTCTGAAAACCCGTATAACAAGACACAATAGCTAACTAGTTGGTAAATAAAGCTGAATAATTGAGCATTGTTTTACCTCTTGGCGTACCTGTTTAGATTTTCACAATGGAAACCATGAATGACCTCGAGGGAGCAGAGTACAGTTGCCAAAGAGACTTAACTGGAGAGTTTTTCACCCGCTGCAGTATTGAAATCCAAGGCACGTTTCATGATGACGTTCATTCCAGCTCAGCTCAACACAGCAGAGACAAACCGCAACCTCACATCAAGTGCGAGGATGGGCTGATGCGCACCAGAGTGGATGAGTCTGTTAGGAATGATGAGTTTGCCAGTTACAGAGTTTGCTGTCCTCCTTTTTGTGACCCTTCCCCATGCTTGGCCCAGTACGGTAGATCACATATCTGTCCTGATCACATGCTTCCTCAGCCTAGCCCTTTTAATTTCTTGAATCCCCTGCCTGGCCTTGGCAAAAATGAACCCTCCACTTGGACACCTAAGGGGCCTGTTCCCTATGGAATGTCTTCAGTAAGTGCACATGAATCAGTAAATCTGGTTAAATCGGGCTTCTTTAATGTCTCGTGCAAATGTTGCCGAAACTGTCTGTAAAGTCGGCTTTATGTTTAATGGGTTCCTCTTGTATTTCACAGTAGGAGAAACACATGTCGTCTATGGCCTGAGGAACATATTGAGTGTGGACCTGACAGGTTTCCCACACTAGTTTTGAGTCTTAATTTATGGTTGAATGTGTTGTGGCAGGCAGAGGTTAGTGATGCTGTGGCCAGCATCATCACAGAAGAGCACCCTCAACAGGCCTATTCCATACAGGAATCTGATGGAGATGAATATAGACAGTGTAATTATCTGGAGGTAGGCCATAACACAAGATCTCATTACTTGGAATAATTATTTTGAGTGTCTGTGGGGAATTCATTTCCAAACTAGTCCCTCTGATAATGTATGGTACCTTAAGACCATCTACCAGTTAAAGTGTTAAACTTGTGCTACTAGTGAAGCGCACTGCAGCTATATTTCTTCACGCCAACCAGCCGCTCACTGTGTTGATGTCGCCTCAGGACCAACCAAGACAGAAGCCTCCCACCTCGAATGTGTGCCAGGTAACACCTCATCCTCCACATGACACATTATTAACACATTAAGGAAACAGAAGGCTTTTGAAGACATATAGCGGATCGGGTGCATTGTAATGATGTGAACATCAGATCTCCAGATGAGGTCCACTCCTCGTGTGTCATGCTCTCCATCTTATGGGGACTTACTTTGAGCAACTGTTACACTTGTACAGTAGATTTTGATTATAGTGGTTGTACTTGTATCTGTTAAATTATGGAAAACTTAGATTTCTGGTTATTTTCTCAAAGCTGTTTTCTGTATTGGCTGATTGTACTGTATTTTACTTCAGCTATTAATCACTTTGGATGCAGGTGTCTACGAAATGAAAAAATGTCAATGTATAAGTTAGTGAATATCGTGCCTGTGGTAGGTAAGCTGATATGTGTGCCTGTGCAGGTTGTGTGCAGTGTGAACAGAGGAGGGCAGATGGTTGTGTTGAATCACTGCAGCCCGAATCAGATGCTCCACCCAGTGGCCCTGGGCTATGGAGGACCCGGCTCCAAGCCCTCATGGTTCCCTGCAGATCCCACACTTTCTCCCCAACACTCTCTTATGCAAGGGAGAGGTAACTATTACCTGCATTTATCCTTATTTTGGAGGTCTTTTATATTCTTCTGTTCTAATCCTAATACAGTGTGTAGCTGTTCAGTTTCACAGCCCTTTATTTGTTCAGTAAATATGAATGCCTTTTCGTACTAGCACAACTGTTTTCTATGTGAGTCAGTATGTTTGTACTGGCTACTGGACACACTGTCTCATGCTTTAACTACCAGGTGAAGGGCTACCTGTGTGCCAGGTGCAGTCAGGACTCTCCACTCAGCCATACATGTCTTCCCTTAGCTGCCCCGCCATCGTCCCATCTTCCTCTATCCACTCTCCTGCTTCTGGTTCCACCTATAACCTCACCCCAGCACCATACATCTCACAGGTCATTGTACCCTGAGAACGCCCTGTAGCAATACATCAGAAAGGGTTAGCAAGCTAACTGTTTTGGTTTAGAGTAGTGTATGTACTTTACAGTAACTTTACACAATAGCAAAATGTTTACCATAAATCAGGGTAAACAAAACAATGAACGGTCTGACTCAAACACATATTTCTGAGATACTGCTTATACATCAAATTCAAGTTTATTTTTATAGTGCTTTTTTCAACAGGTGTTGTCGCAATGCAGCTTTACAGATGTCCAAATCCGACAGATGTTTGTCCTTTATGAGAACCATAAAAATTTATCATCTATGGAAACTCCAGAAAGCAACTAGTACTGAAATTATTGAGGATTTAGGACATCAGTGCCGCTTGGTTTTAACCAGTTCGTCCTCTAGTGCACCTTAACCCTACTGTGTTCTAAATACTGTGCATATGTAGTGTGTGCTTATGCAAAATCATACTTCACATCAAGTAAAAGTCAAATATTTACATGCAAAATATCTATGTAAACATTCATACTATATAGAGTATGTAATACATATACTGTATAACATTGACATTAGGAGGTGTGTGTTCACATGACACCATTCATCCACACATTACACTCATGGTACATCACATAAAATATATTTTAAAAGCAATAATGACAATACACAACAAATCTGAGTGTAAAGATATTTGCATGTAATGTTTGTGTTTGCACCTGTAGTTCGGTCAGGCCCCGTGCCCTGTGCACCCTGACACAGTCGACAGGAGGCTGGAGGGACAGACGAGTGAGAGCTCCTGGTACACACACACACACTCTCTCTCCCTCTCTCTCTCTCTCTCTCCCTCTCTCTCTCCCTCTCTCTCACTCATCAGTTTAGGTATAAACCAAACAACCCACAAAAGTGATTACGCTGTTTGCTTTTATTCATATATTGTTTTTTGTTTTGAAATGTTTCATATTTATTTAGTACCAGCTGGGAAAAGTTAAAGAAGCCGTGCAACTGTACGAAATCACAGTGCTTGAAACTGTAAGTGTGTGTGTGCGTTATTTAATCAGTTCATTCATTATTGTTAGTGACAAAATGTGGTTAATTGTGATGTGTGTAACCAGCCTCTCTTTAAGTTTTTCATTTAGCAAAATTCTGGCCCTTCCCTAAATATTCCTGATTGGTCATATCTTCTGCTGCACATCAGAGCAGGATTAAAGTGTAGAGACGGCATTAATGGAACAGATGTGATCTCACCACACTCATGACACTCAATGTTCAGCATAACTGAAGTGGTAGTGGTAGCTCACTGGTTAAGGCACTTGACTAGTAATCAGAAGGTTGCTGGTTCAAACAAGCCCTTAACCCTAAACCGCTCAAGATGTATTCAGTCACAGTTGTAAGTCGCTTTGGATAAAAGCGTCAGCCAAATGCCATAAATGTAATGTAACTCTCAAACACAACGTATTACATGAACTGTAACAATTTTATCAGTTGGTCTTTTCTCTAATTGTTTCTCCAGTAAAAAAAAAAATCATGCTTCATAATTTTAACATTGTGATTCATGAGGTCTCTCTCCACCACCAGCTACTGTGACTGCTTTGCGAATGGAGAGGTCTGTAGTGACTGTAACTGCATTAACTGCTGTAACAACATGGAGCATGAGTCTGAGAGATGCAGAGCCATTAAGGTACACTCTGTCTCCATCAGCTCCCTGCAGTGTGCTGGAAAACAGGGCCCTTTCTTGCCGTGCTGTTCTCTTTACGCCGATTTCACACTGATCTGGATTGTTTAACGGGTGCTTTGAAGATCTGTTTGGACAGGAATCCAGAGGCTTTCCACCCTAAGATCGACATCAGGAAAAGAGGGTATTTGAAAGGGCGACATACGAAGGGCTGCAACTGCAAGCGTTCGGGCTGCCTCAAGAACTACTGCGAGTGTTACGAGGTGACCGGCCGCGCACCAGCCGAACCCCCTCACAGACAGCTGTTCTTCCGCACGTCCATAGCAACCTGCGTAGTGCTTGTGTTACAGGCCAAGATCATGTGCTCTTCCACCTGTAAGTGTGTGGGCTGTCGGAACTACGAGGGCAGCCCTGTGAGGGAGCCTTCGGGATGGGACGGCGCCAGCTCCACCTACAGCCTGTACAGCACGTTCCACCCACACAGCTGCAAGTGAGATGTGCCCTTGTGCTTAAAAAAAGCTACAGTACATGACTATAAACAGAGAATCTGATCTGATGAACTTCACTGAACGTTCATTTTGAGCGCTGAAGTGCCTTTTTATGTAGCTATTTTATGAGCTCTGCTTTTTAGCTCATAATTGTTTGAAGTGTGTGTTTAAGCCCCACTGCTCGTGTCTTCCTGTGACACGCTCACTTTTTACGTTGTGTTTTTCCTCCCACACCAGTACCAGTGGAGAGAAGTGTGTGACTCTCTGGCCGAGTGGCCAATTAATGCCCCCACTAGCAGTGTGTGAAGTACCACCTGATACATCGACCCTGTGACACTCATTTTATTTTAACAAAACAAATAAGAATAGCAATTTAAAAAAATGTCTCAGTTCCAATTTTTTTTTGTTACGTTCAGATCATTTAAGCAGGACACATTTAAGACCAGTGAAGCAAACACCTTTTTAAAACACAGAAATGGCAGTGGTCATTGAGGTTTACTACTGAACTCACACTCTCCAAACTGTGAAGTTTGTTTGGTGTTCTCGTATTTCTGGTTCAGCTTGTTGTCCTTCAAATGTCTGTTGTAGCGTTTATCTTTTCCTGATGGTCATGGAAGGTGTGTGTGTGTGTGTGTGTGTGTGTGTGTGTGTGTGTGTGGACAGGTGTCCTCTGTCGTGCATCACGCCCGACGTGGTGGAGGCCACCTGTGGCTGTCTGCTCGCCCAGGCTGAGGAGGCGGAGAAGGACGGCCACGCTCGGCCCCAAGCTGAGCGAATGATCCTCGAGGAGTTCGGCCAGTGTCTGACGCAAATCGTACACTCGATATTCAAATCTGCAAAAGTGCAGTGGTAGACCATGAACGATATTACCACTGTCCGTGTGCTTCTTATTAGGGATGAATGGTGTTAAAACGTCCCAAATAATATTTCATCACTCAGTGGTCTTGATTTATCCTTTATATTTACATGTGCTCTTTATCATTATATTTATTAGGCTGGTATTACACATCTGTGCTTTTATATGCATCTCTTGACTTAGTCTTTTATTTTAATCTTTATACCATTTATATATATTTATGGAAACGTCCTGTACCATTGGACACCAGCCATGCTCCTTGAGATCAGGCAAACCTTGGTCTGCTACACCTGCTCCATCCAAACCTTGGTCTGCTACACCTGCTCCATCCAAACCTTGGTCTGCTACACCTGCTCCATCCAATTATTGCTTTCAGAAATCTTTAATTAGTTTGATCAGGTGGGTTTAATTTGAGCTGACGGTGAAACCAACTGAAGGGTAGATCTCCAAGAGGAGATCTTTGTCCTCTCCTCTATAAACCAGATATATTACTTGCTCAGAAAAGCAAAAGGACTTATCCTGCATGAGGAGGTCACGTGTTGATGACTACTGTCTTATATGACTTGTAAAAATGTTGAATATACATTTAAAAAAATAATTCTGTTTGTGCTGTTTATACTTCTTATTCATTTTCTGTTATGAAGCCTTTGCTTGTTAATATTTGTTTACTTGAATGCATCTCAGTGTTTATATTGAGAGATGTTAGCACATATTAGGATTTCTCTGTAAACCATTCTTTTGTTTTAAATTTAAGTTCTATCATTACAATTGTAAGTAAAACAGAAAAGTACTGCCTTGTGGTGTTTGCTGTCTGATTTTGGTAACTGGGGGTAAACCTTACTATTGATTTTCATTATGGTAGTCATGTTCTTGACGTCAGCTGTTGTGTGACTTAACATGGAAGCCTTGGGTGTGATAGGCCAATGTGGAGGCTTAAGCTGTTCTCACAGTGGGTCGTATCGAACCAAGTGTTGTTGATGGGGAATAAAAAGGGAAGAGAACTCGATGGATCAGACTCACCACTCGAAGCCCTGGACAGATCAGACTTGATACTCAGGACGCTGGACACATCAGACTCGTTACT
Organism: Sternarchorhynchus goeldii; assembly: GCA_028565775.1. NCBI lineage: Eukaryota > Metazoa > Chordata > Actinopteri > Gymnotiformes > Apteronotidae > Sternarchorhynchus > Sternarchorhynchus goeldii. The sequence continues at coordinate 554,164 of JAOXYF010000010.1, forward strand.
CGGGACGCTGGACACATCAGACTCGTCACTCAGCTTTAGATCCAAAGCCATTGCTGGTAGGGTGAAAATGGTAAATACTTTTGTGCAACTTGTGCTTAAACCTCAATATAAAATTAATATGATTTTATTTAATTGATGTTTCTGCTATAAATAGATACCAAGAACACAGATCATATGGGCTTGTTCAGCTGTGATAGCTGTTTTGACTGTGGAATCACTGTGCATTCAGAAGGTAAGGAGTTTCTTCTGTTTGGCTCAAAATGTTAAACATAATTGAATCAGTTTACTTGTTGTTATTTTATGTGTTCTGTACATCTTAACAGACAACTGTTTCTAAGAACTGGGGACCACAGTCAATGCTGTACCTGAAGGGGAAATGTGAGTGTTTCCCTGCCTGCATAGCATGATTGAATGTCATCCAATAAATAACCACTGGGCACACAAGCCTGTCAAAACTGATCTCAGAAAACTACCACAACTCATTAATTATGCTTTTACAAACAACTCAACTCAATGTTTAGAATTAACACTGGAATACCGGTAAATATAAAAGTGTGGACAAAACTAATTCGTTGAGTATTTTATCAACACACTAAACAAACTGAAGCTAAATGTTTTCCCCCAGTGGGCAGCCTCTCGTAGGTTTGGCACTACACTGGAGATGCTTCAAATGCTTTAGACATTTCAGGAGAGCTTTATTATGTGTTTTTTATTTTAAAGTTTGATTTTGAAAATGAACATTGGAAAAGAAAATGAAAATCACTCTATACACCAACACTCATCATATGCACCAGCATTCAGATTGTAGAAGAGATTGGGGATTAGCCATACTGGAATCGCTTTCGTTCCTTTTGATCTCGTTATGATTAATCCTTTCCACAGATGGTAGAAGATATGTCCCTGACAGTGATGCTAATATTTACAAATCAGGGTTGAAGAGCTGGTACTCCGTTATCAAAGGTATGAAGTGGCATCTGTAACTTTTGTATTCATATGTTGCCTCATATTGAGATTTCAGGAAATAACATTTTCCTTCTTCTGCTGTCTGTGTTTTGTGTTACTGCTCTGGTTAAGAGTTCCAGAAGCTGAAGATGGTGGAGACGGAGGGAGTCACTCAACTCTTCACTTCACACAATGTACTGATCCATTATACAGAGTAGGACACGTGCTCATTTGGAAATTCTTCAAACTGTTAATAAATTTGTAAAATTTTTGATGTCAAATGATAACCAATAGATTTTAACTTTTGAGAGATTTTTAATCCCGTTTGATTAATGCTATTCCTGTCAGTAGGTTACTAGTATAATATTTATATTAGTGCATTAGTATTACATAAAGATTAGTGTTTCATAGATAAAATCTACATTTTGCTTACGTCAGCAAAAGAGATGCCCAGCTCATTCACTTCCCATAACAGAATACACCCTAAGAATGCTGCTTGATCTTAGATGTTCCAGATTGTTTTCTGTGTATGGGGACTAACAGTGCCCAAATGCAGTCTGGGTAAATTAAACTCTTCCCTACATTCAGTTAAAGTCCTTTGGCTGCAGGTTGTTTTCTCAGTTGGCTGTGCATTGACACTTGCCCACATGAGACTAAAGGACTACGGAATAAGAACTCAATTTAGACACAAACAGCTGTGAAACAAAAGCTTCAGATCACGCACGCACTGCGGGACTCCCACATCCAGCATGCCCCGCCCACGCCGAGGGCGTCATGACGACCGCGGGAATCACACTGATACAAGCTGGATCAGGTTGCACTGTGAATGTGGACCACATGGTTCTTGCCATACAGGTGTCTGGTGCCTCTGTCAAGTGTGTTTTATTGAGCACATTACAGTGCTGCAGATAAACTACATGCATTTCACCAGCGTTCATACACAGTGCTGGGGTCACATCCCACATCTGCAGCACTACACGGCACTCCAGCCTTTACTGGGACCTTCGTTTGCATGAATCTAGCTGAGGCTGGAGCCTCATTGTTGAGGGAACACTGTACACCATGAAAACACATGTACAAGTAATCAAATATATCAAAACGATTTTAAGACACCAGACAACTGAAAATTTTACACTGTAATTATACAAATAAGAATAGCTACCACCCGTGTTAAAGTGAGTGATTAGCTTTGTGTGTTTGTTCATGATGGCTTCTCAGACATACCAACAGGGTTTCAAGTTTCCTTAGCAGTTTAACATAAAGAGTTGGACACTTGTACACCACTCAGACGCTTAATTACTTTAAACCAGGTAGCAAGTACAAACCAGTCCAATAGCTCCATCTTCTGGTAATATTTTTGAAGAACATAATTCTGTGTTAAAAGTACTAATGGGAGATTTTTTAAACTTCTGCAGTACGAGAGGAGTTCTGTTCTGTAGTTCTAGAGGAATATGATCCAGAAGAAAACAGTTACACAGAGAACATGCACAGGGAACACTGTACCCACAAAAACCAGTTACACAGAGATCATGCACAGGGAACACTGTACCCACAAAAACCAGTTACACAGAGATCATGCACAGGGAACACTGTACCCACAAAAACCAGTTACACAGAGATCATGCACAGGGAACACTGTACCCACAAAAACCAGTTACACAGAGATCATGCACAGGGAACGCTGTCCACAAAAACCAGTTACACAGAGAACATGCACAGGGAACGCTATCCACAAAAACCAGTTACACAGAGATCATGCACAGGGAACACTATCGACAAAAAAGCACCATGACATTTGCCAACCAAAAGCATTAGATTAACCGAGGTGTGATCCTCACTACACGTCTGATCCATTAGACTAACCGAGGTGTGATCCTCACTACACGTCTGATCCATTAGACTAACCGAGGTGTGATCCTCACTACACGTCTGATCCATTACATTTGTCTCTAGGCACGCTAACGACAACAAGAAGGCCAGGTATGGTGTTATGTAGCACCATCAAGGAGAGACAATACAGACAGAGGCTGGAGTGCTGTTACAACACTACAGACCCTCGACACTTGGGCTGCAACACATCACAGACGTTCAGATTAAGAGCACAGGGGTAATGAGCAGTCATACCGCTCTGAAGCCCTCCACACCAAGACGCAGATGTAGGGTGGACAGAGAGCATTGTTCACAGTCTCGCTGGACACAGAGTGGATTAAATCCATGTAAAGCTGCTGGTCCAGTCATAATTCCCGAGAGGCTGCTCAAGACCTGTTCACTCGAACTTGCTGATGCCTTTCAATGCGTCTCTTGGACATGCAATAGTACTCACCTGCTTCAAAACAACCACCATCGTCTCCCAGCAGCACACACCACTACAGATATTGGAGCAGAGGTGGAGAGAGTGAGCATTTACAAATTCCTCAGCATTCATATCAGCTAGGATCTCACTTGGTCATAGAACACCTGGTAAAGAGGTTTCTTAGCAGTTTCTACAGGGTGACCATCGAGAGCATTCTTATCCACAGACTTGCAGGACATACCAACAGCCTTGCAGGACATACCAGCACACTAGAGGGTGGTGAAGACAGCAGTCGTAGGACTTGCCTTTCTATCTGTGGAGGACATTTGTCACTCTTGAGTTATCAGAAGAGCATGCAGCATTATAAAGGACATCACCCACCCACCACACGATGTCCATCAAGGACAAGGGACAGTCAAGAACCAGCAGACCAGTGAACAGTTGTTGTGCACAGGCCATCAAACCTGTGAACAGCCACCAATGACAGCTGAGTGATGAGCTACACACACACACACATACACACACCTGCTACTTGCACATTGACTTTTGCATTCTAACTTTTGCACAGGAACTTCTATTACATTGTTCTAAGGACAATGTATTGTTAATTTGACAATAAACTGTTGAATAATTTATGATGCAATATGATATGTAAAATTCACAGAAGCACGGCTTTCAAAGCATGAGACTCCAGGGATGGTTGTACCACTATCTGTTTCAGCACATATAACTCACAGAACATTTGGGTTAGAGCTCATACATTTAGACACATAATATCCTTATTTACCTTATCCAGGTATATCACTACATTCATTCATTAATGCCAAATACAAAGCGTCCTGCTGTTATAACCTGCACTACTACCGAGGTGAGTTATAGTAATGAGAGTGAAGGTATATAAACTGAGACCGCATCTAGTAGTAGCAGCGCCGGAATACATAGTTCAGTAATTAGTTACTAATCAGTAATATATCCAGAACAATGAAAAGTTTAACAGATGTTGTGCAGGTGTAAGTCTGTCTCGTGGAGTCAACCAAAACTACGGATATGCTGCATCAAACAACGAAGCAAGACCTCATACAAGATCAAGTGTCATCCCCGGTCCACGCTTTGTATTTGTGCGTCCTGTTTTGTTTTGTTGCTTTTTTACCATAAACAACACGGGCTGTTGTAATACATATTTGAGATGATCAATTCATAAATAATTGATACGAAATTGTAAGGACTTAAAAGTGTCGATGGCGCTTTAGGCTACTGAACATTTCGTTTTAATGTAACGAAAGGCTCATAAAAGTCCATCACTTGAGAGGAGAGCAGTCGCAATCTTGAAAAACAAGGTGGCTGGAGTGGCTGCTCAATGTAGACTTACATATTAGAAAACATGACATAACTCACATCCACCGAGGTCTGACCACTGTAAGGAATGTTAGGTGTATTCCTAGCTTTTCGTTGTAGGCGTCCAATAACATTAGAACCCGGGAGCGGATTGGACGGACCAGTACGCACGTGGACATAAGCAGGTGGATAGCGAACAACTACCCCACGCGCTTAGGCAGAAGGTCATAGTCCAACGTCGCGACCGCTTCTCGGTGGTATTTCTCCACAATCGGATATTTTATCCGCAGAAACCAAAGGAAATAATGTCGAGCGTGGGCCGCTCGTTCAACTTGCTTAGGGCTTCTCTGAGACAGCAGGTCATACCCAGAGCCAGTATTACGGCAAAACCAGCGAAGCACGCGCTGACAACTGGGGTGAGTAGCCCGACTCCCCTATCGCTCTTTTTCGCAGCATACCGACGCACCGCGCAGTGAAAAACACTCACGAACAAACCGTGGATTCTCATTTTATAGGACTATCTTTTAATAACAACAGAAGCTAATGTTTCAAACGGATTATTTTCGGTTCATTTATATCACATGTTGCTGCTGTAATTAAACAAATGAAACCAAAAACAACGCCATTGGCGCTGGCGCTGTCTTCACGTACAGTGATATGAACATTTGTGAATTATAAATCAGTGGCCTGCCTTTTAAAATTCGGTTTACATATGGATAATCTCGCAGAAGGAATGTAATGGGGTACTTTATGCAGCAGTTTTCTCTGTATTTGGGAACCTTCTGGCACTTCAGCAGTTCCCCAATGAATATAATCAGTTTGGGAACCGGTCAAACGTCTGACCTTGTGACCAAATAAAGTCACAACCCACACACACAAAACGGAGATCGTTGTTTAGGCCAGTATTAATTCATTCTCAATCAGCTAAAAATATCTGGAAAAATATAAGCCTTTTGGATGGAATCATGAAATGTTTGGACAGAGAACGCGTAATTCTTTTATGGTAATAGTGAGATTGCAGTGACAAAGTAGGTCAAGACCTGCTGACGTCCGTGACATTGCATGTGTACTCGGAACTGTGAACCTAAAATGTTCCTCAAATACAACACAGAAGTATCTAAACACAAAATGACAGTCTCTGGGTTTAGGATTATACAAGATTAATTAGGTTGTCTGTTGTTCACACTTTTGCCTTTGAAATGACCCAGTTAACAAAAACAAAACATTTCAGATGCCACTGTAGTGATCTGCATAGTCAGTTGTTTACGTCTTTAGACCTACAGGCAAGTGGCGCAGATCTTTCCTAGATTCTTTCATCTTGTGTGTTTACAAGCAAGTGGCGCACATGTCCCTACCAAGATCCAGTGTCTACTGAAATTCTCTCATATTATATAAAATATAAAAATAATGAGTGTGTGTGGGAAGGAGAGTGTAATTCAGTAGTCACTGAGATATATATATATATATAAAACGGTCCTTCAGTGCCAACATTTTTGGTACCCAGACAGATCTAGTTCTCTATTGCGTGCCCCCCCTCCTGAACATAACAGGATTGGCTTTGCCGTCCTCTCTCTCGCACTGTAATCTATGTCCCACAGCAAGGGCTCCTCGATACAGTCTAAATGCGAGCGGTCTGGACACCGTTATCGTCTCACAGCATTCTGCTTAAATTAGGTCATGATTAAGTTGGCGGCTATAATCGCACACACAGCAGAACAAACACCAACAAACGTTATAAACTATCTACATTTCCACAAATCCTTCAGATCGCGCGCCATGCCACTTTTCATAGGTGTTGTTACGGCTAACAAGAGCAGCGTATCAAGCGGCGCGTTATTTATTAACTAAATGTTATTGGCGGATGCCGTTCGCGATGCGACATTTGCCGATACGTTTTATTTCTGGACGGGATGGTGGCCACTTCCTGATTCCTCGTGCCAAAGAGGGACAAACCTACTGTTCATCCTATTCGTTCATTATTTAAATTGCTCTCAAAAATAAACGCGTCCACAAGTTTAACCGTATGTTTGTATAGCCTTGGTTACAAAACCCCGTCCTACACTCTGCTCTGCCTCTTACAGGAGCAGGTTATTGGCTTGCTGGCGATGTTTGTGACGATCCTGGTCCCGTCCGGATGGATCCTGTCGCACCTGGATGACTACAGGAAACGTCCGAGCATGTGACACATCAGTCGGAGCTGACGTCTGCATTCCTCTTCAAAACCCATATTTATGCCTCATAAATAAACGGATGTACCAAACACCCAAGCAAACGTCTCAGTCCAGAGCCTGTAATCAATCTATCACGCAATTACATCGGTAAACAAGTGTGGTCCGTAGCGTTAAGTACGCATGTTTTGAACACTGATGTTATATATATATTTAAGTACGAAACAGTGATTGATGATTGAAACAGGAGGAAGGTAATTAGCCTACACACATTTATACACACTCACAAGTAGCGTTAGAGTCCTGCTGCCATGTGACGACTCCTCTCCGATCCCAGTGTGATGAGTAACTTCAGTCATCGTTTCATTCCAGAATGTTTTAGTAACTTAAATTGCCAACGTGCACAGAATGTCAGAGTGTGAATGTTTGTGGTTGGTTAGTGACCACATGAGCATCAGGTGTTTAGACCTGATGCGCTGTGCATAGGTGGAAGAAAGAGCTTGCTTTAAACAGACGAGGTCTCGTGTCGTGACGGTGCACATGTCCTTAAATCATTCTAGGCGTCAAGCAATTTTTTTTTTTTGAGAACGTAAGAATGTCATCTGTCTATGATTTGAAAGTGAAGCACAGACATGGTAAGTTAGATGCTGAAATGGCTCATCAGTGATTTGAGGCTCTAGAGATTGTTCTAGAGACGGCAACAGGTGCAACTGGGGCTTGAAATGTACACTTGAAACACCCGCCAATGACAAAGTTGAAAAGTTAAAATGACGTATTTGATTGGGCCAAAATTTTACAGGAGGAACGTGATCTTGAAGTGGAAGAAGCGACTACCTTACGTCACAGCTGAAGTACTTCTTGTTTCTTAAATACGGATGTTCTCACTGTCTTGTAAGAACCAAAATCCTGCATCACTTGTTCATTCAAAGGTTTTGCCACATGATACAAATGGCTTCTTAGCTTTCACAGGAATGAGGTATGTGGGCTGTTGCTAAGAGACCAGTCAGGGAATAGAACAGAATCTATGTACTACAGATAACGAGCCACAGACACCTTTGTAGATGACACACACAAAGAAATAAAACCTAAAGCTTATTAGATACAATCCAACTCCATGTGTGTCTTCATTTTAAAATAAACTTTTAGTTGGGGTGGGAGAAACTCCAGGCCAGACTCGAGCACAATGGTCAGGAACACCTGTTCAGGGAGAGAGGAGCTCAACGTCAGCTCAGCCACTGGAGCAGGTTTTCTCCCCCTTCAGGAGAACCAAGCCATGAAAACATGATGTAGGTAAGCTGGGTGTGACGTATAGACCACACCCTGTCTATACATCCAGAAGGTGACTGTAAACAGGCTGAAAGCACATGTACGTTGTTTGAATTTTTTTTTTTTTTTTTTAAACTTCCTGGTTCCTTTAGAGACTAGTTCATCTGCCCCACCGACAAAATAACCAGCCTCGCAAACACTAATAATTACTGTTGGTCTAGTACCTCCATAAAGCAATCCAGTTTCTCTCGCACTGCTGAAACACAAAGACTGGCGCATAATGGAGATATAATCAGCTACCATTTTCTCAATTTATTTTTTTTTTAGAAACTGTATAAAAGTAGTAACTTCTACTTTCCAAATCGGTGTGAAAATCACATCTGTGAATACTTTAAAGGAGACATTCTGTTCTTTGACAGTTTCCTGTACGTTTTATGACTTGTGTCTTTCTTGTAGCAAATAAACGCAAACAACTGCCATGGTGAACCCTCACGTGGACAGGGACGTCTGTCTGATCTCATGTGAAACAGCCTGCAAAATCACACAGTTCCTGTAAAGAGGGAACTACAATCCTAATGAACAATTTTAACATTTCACAATGGCTCATCTAGTTAGTACAAAGACATGTGGACAGGCATGAAATAAATTTTGTTCTTCAACCTCTTTAACAAATGAAAACACCCATTAGTAAACGCCATTCCTTTTAACGAATGAAAAGGCCCATTACTGAATCTTCATTCCAGCTACCCAAGACACAGAAAACTTCTGGGCATCAGCCAATCAGCGACCCTCAACAGAAAAAGCAAGAAAAAAACAAAAACTTTGAAAATCTCTTTAATGAAATACATGTCATCACCTAATAGTATCAAGAAATAGCCCCTCCCCCTCCCCCGGGCTGCATGTCGTGTGTGTTTATGTGAGGACGTCCTGCGCGTGTGTGTTTATGTGAGGATGTCCTGTGCCTGCTGCTCCACCAGCACTGCCATGCTCTTCACGTCTCCACACCAGAAGTCTAGACGCTCTTTCATGCCCTTGATCTGTGTACGTACACACACACACACACACACACACACACACACACACACACACACACACACACACACACACACAGTCATTCAGGGCCAAAAGCCTTCTGCTTGGAAAACAAAATCTGAAAAAGTGTGATGCTAATGAGACATCACACTCTCCAGCGCCCTAGATTCCTGTGCGTGGGAGATGGGGGTCATGACCAGGTGAGTGGGCGTTACCTGTGGCAGGTCCAATACCCGAGGCTGCACCCAGGACATTTGCACCTTCTGATCCACCTCATCAATACTCCCTCTGATCAAGCCCACTGAGAGAGCCTTCATCACCAGGAGCTCCACCTGAGGCACAGAACACACCTGTACCTGCTCAGCACTCAGAGAGGAGCTTTAGATCAAATAATAACTGTGATGTGTTCAGTGAAAATGGAAGATGGACGTGAAAAGCTGCTCTGGTAACACAACCTCATACTAGTTTTCCATCTAAATTCACCAAAATAGTATTTGCATGTGCATTTCTGAAACAGAGCTTCTTCTAAAAGCTCCTAAACGAGAGGAAACGAAGACAAACTTTCATGTACAACAAGTAAAACATGACAAAATGGTTATGATTGAAGAACCGAGCTGTGTGAGAACTCCCTAACCACTCTTGGGTCGCACCTCGTTTACTGAGACCTTGGTGCTCTGAGCGATTTCCTGGAACGTCAGCTGCCTGTGGTTGGCTGGTCTGGTGAAAGTCATCTGTAGAGTGAAGTAAAACATCAAAAGTTGTTTTTGGAAATGCCTATTTACTCATGAAAAGCATAAATCCAAGTCCAGCCATCTTAAAACTACAGAAATGGAAGTAAACACAGAACAGGTATTAAAACTACAACCCTGCATTTGTACAGATTTACAGTGCTCCATTTACACAGCTGTAAGGTGTGATGAGACGTTCAACAAATCAACAAAGCTTAGAGGTGCAGATTGGAGCACCTTTTTACACACTCACCTCCATCACACACAGTAACTGGATCTTCTGCATGAGTTTGGACTCTTGAGCTGCAAGATCAGGCTGGGGGAGGAACACAAAGAGAAGAGTCATTCCCAGGAATATCAACACCCACACCAGTATCTCCCTGGCAAGTATCATTACATCACTGTAGAGTTTGTTGTATGGGCCAGTTCCATATGGACAGCTGTGAACCTGCTCTTAAATATGCTGACACAGCCAAAACTGCGGCTTTGCCTCAAACCCATTAACCCAAATGAGATAAACATTTAGAAACTAGAGCACATTTATTATCTGGTGTTACAAGCGCTCCAGTGTGTGTAGGAAACATCACACCTAACACTGGAGTTTAAACATCCTCCTTGCTTACCTGCTGTCCCCAGACTGATTTCAGAGCCTGGAACTTCTCCACGTTCCCTGAGTTAAAGGCGTACAGGGTCTCTATTAGCCACTGCTTATCTGTGTTTCTCAGAGACTCCAGTACTGGATGCATCAGCTACAAACAAGCATATCATAAACATCCATAAACATCAAACAAACCACATAAATAAACAGCAGAGGGCACCAATTGGCGCTGGCACTGCTGCGTAGTGATTTTTGCCCAATCACATACCAGCTCTCCAAAATTGTACACGCCCTCCCCGAGCAGGCCAGCCAATCCAAGAGTGAAAGCTCTCTCCTGCTGTTCTGCCTCTGAAGAACCAGAACACAAAGCACAGTGAGCAAAATTATATTACCTTATTAAGCTCTGGGCCTGAAATCATCAGTACAGACATCTTTTTTTGCAAAATGTCTATTTTCTAAATTTTCCTTTACTGCTTCAACAAAATAAAAACAAAAAACAAGACACTTCTGATTGGCAACAGTTCCACTAGAAGGTGGCATTTCCCTATAAAGTTTGTGTTGTTCACTGAATAAACCCTGGCCCAACTCGCTGATCCTCAGGGTTACCGGGCACGTCTTTGACGTCCACGCAGCCCAGGAAGCGGAGCGCGTCCCTGTAGTACAGCGCGTGGTTCCCAATGATGCGGTAATATTTGCTGGACAGGTCGTAGAAGCGGCCATGTACCGACGTCACACCTGGCAGACCGTTCAGCAGCACTTCCACATCCTCGATCAGTTTCTACAGAACAGGAAAAAGGCCGGTGAGACGCAGCACTCAAGAGAGACCCAACCGCAGCTGGACGACAGATCTGTTCATACTTTTGTCGCAGGGAGATCGCTGATGTCTAGCTTGAGGCTTCCGATAGCGGTTTTGCACAGGATGACAGCTTCATCACTCACTTTGACCTTAGGAGTGGGGCACAGAGAACCAAATACAAATAAAACACACACACACTCTCTTAGATAAAATTAAGTGTGAACTGAAACGACCCCGTGAAATACCACACTACCTTTTCTTTTGTTTTTTCAAGAAATGTTATGGCAGCATTGGGATCTGTTGAAAGGAAAGTTTAAATAGTTAACATTGTGATTCTTATATTCATTATTACAGATAGCACAAGCTGAAGAATGAGACAAAAAATATATCTTAGACGAAACTATCTTGTAAGGAACTTACTTTAAATGGAAATACTTTTTCTCTCACACACACACGCGATTACCTGGCATTTGTCTGACAACATGGAGAATAATTTCTACTAGCGACAATGGATTGATTCTAAAATAAAAAAGAAAGGAAATATTTGTAAGTAGCACTCAGTCACAGTATTAATAAAAGCATCGTGCGTACGTTCTCAAATCATTAACCGAGTGCCACAAAACTCACCTGTGTTCAAAATCACTGATGAAGTTTTCATACAGCTGTGAATACAAAGGAGAATCGCTGACACTTCAGTTCAGAAGCGGCTGGTTTCGCCTGTAATTCTTTGCCGTATAACTTACCTGAATGATGGCGTCCCCTTTGGAGAAAAAGGGGTCCTGCACAAAATCTGTCAGCTTTAGGGTCAGTTGATGCCACAGCCTTACAAGAAGAAAAAAATCACTAGTACTTTGCTCAGCTGTTTAGCAACCAATACGTCGTACTTATTCTAACTTGCAAAAACGCCTAATAGAGCCGCCGGTATCAGCAGCCAGACACCATCAACCGTCCTAAAGGTACTATCGCTAGCTACAACGCAAGAGAAACATGGGCTCCTATCGGTTTATTAGTTTCTGCAAAACACAATATGTTAAGACACCGAACACATTAGAAACAAAACCAGTTCATCACGGTACATTCAGCAACGTTAGCGAGGATCTTCGCTGTCATGACTAAGATTAGCTGCTCGCTAAATGACTCAGCTGGATTAGACCCCACTGAAACGGCGCTAGCAAACATTAGCATGTCGACTACAACAGCGAGCGCTACCTCCGTAATTAAAAGAAAAACCAGTACTTTCTGTTGTACAAGTCCTCCAATTTGTGCCATTCTGTTGCCATTTCCGGCGTTGGACTCTTGCTTTGTTGCTGTTTGAGGTACCCGATGACATCTTTCATGTTGGCAGCTGCGATCTTCGTTATTTTCTCGGTAGCGCCTCGAGACTCACGTTAGCCTGCGTGCTAAGCGCTGAACGATGTTCTTGCTCTGCTCTTGGTTTTGGAAGAATGAACCGAGTCGTTATAACTCAACACCGCCACCTGCTGGTGATTATGTGCTATATCTTGGTTTTGAGAGAAAACATGCTGAACGTAAAGCTAGAAGCAGACGAGATCTTTAGTATCTTTACATATAATGAATCTGTTATCCACTACGAGCGTTTACTGTGAGAGAAAGACTTAAATATATTCAGCTTTCTGTATTTTTTATTAACTTCACAACTAAACCTTTTAATACACAACATAATACAAATTATATTAAGTATTCTTCATCTTTCATATATACTTTACATAAACTTTACCAAAATATCACAAGGCCATCTAAGACAATATAGAGTAACTTGCCTCTTTAACACAAAACAAGTTCACTATTGCAGTTAAAACATTGATCCTACTTGGGAAATTTTCCAGAAGTGCTGAACCAATTGGAAGAGTATTAAAACCCTTCTGAGTAAAATGACCAGACATTAAAGATACATCTTATAATGTCTGTACACAATGACATTTTGTTTTCCTCCTCTGCTTAAGCTGTAAGCTCTAAACAAATAAATAAATAAATATCAGTTCCTCATGCCAGAGAACAACACTCAGCTCATCATTCAAAAGAATTGCTTTTAAATGGTGTTGTTTCTGAGGGAACATACACACAGATAACTGTAGTGAGCAGAAAGCTAATGTAATTCAGTACTTTTCTGTAAGCTAATGTAATTCAGTACTGTAGGGACAAGGTGCAGTGTCACACAAACGGCACTAAGAGACCAACCCTGCACTAAGAGACCAACCCTGCACACGCCTGTGCAGAATAGCAACACAGTCACCACCTGTGTCAGAAAAATAGCACTGCCTGAACAGACTAACACAGCAAGGGAAAGTGGGAATAATATGGTGTGTGTGTGTGTGTGTGTGTATGAGACCCTGGTACATAACTGGTAGGGTCATTCACAACACAGGCCCTTTAAGTGTGTGTGAACGGATGAAAGTAGAAATCCATGCAGAGTGTGCCAGACGTACAGGCTGTGTTCCTTTATAGTAACCCAACCAGAAGACTGTGTTCAGGCTGTGTGTTTTCCTTTACAGTTACAGTTACAGTACAGACTGTGAAGACTTTTAAAAAAGGCGCTGAATGTGTGTCACCAGAGCGGTTCTACTCTGCACTGCGAGGTGATGCAGTCGTCCTGCAGGAGAGTTCGCTCCGCCGTCGCATTTTCAGTCCGAGTGGACCTGCTCCTGCTCCTCCTCCTCCTCCTCCTCATTCTGCTCTGGGTTGTGGACGAGGGGCTGTGGAAGGTGCTGTAGCTCATGCACATCCATCATCTTGCCGTCCGCTCCGAGCCTCATCGGTTGGATCACGTGGTTCCTGCAGCACAAGCAGCCGTTTCAAACCCTTCATTACTGTAACAAACATTACAGTAACCACTACTGTAACAAACATTACCATAACCACTACTGTAACAAACATTACCGTAACCACTACTGTAACAAACATTACCATAATCACTACTGTAACAAACATTACCATAATCACTACTGAAAACAAACTGCTTTTTTTTGTTCTATAAAAATAAAATCTTCTATTTGTAAAGCATTAACAAAGGTGGATGTTCTTATGAAGTTTATGTTTATGTTCATGTTTTTGTTTATGTTAATATTTATGCGATGGCACTAGTGCTGTGTTCAGATACTCCGATAGGGGGCACTTATTTCACCGAATTACCAAGCACATTGTTTAGTCTAAACCAAAAATCCTTTCGAAAACAGCTGTAGTTGTTTACACACTTACTTTCTTTGTGACTGGCAATAATAATCACAATAACACACAATAACACATGGTTACATTTTCCATGAACATGTTTAACAGCATGGTGAGGGCTGAGTGATTCGTGTACATGGTGAAGGCTGAGTGATTCGTGTACCTGGTGAAGGCTGAGTGATTCGTGTACATGGTGAAGGCTGAGTGATTCGTGTACCTGGTGAAGGCTGAGTGATTCGTGTACCTGGTGAAGGCTGAGTGATTCGTGTACCTGGTGAAGGCTGAGTGATTCGTTCGTGTACATGGTGAGGGCTGAGTGATTCGTGTACCTGGACAGTTTGTCGAACATGTTGACAAGCTTCATTGCTTCATGCTCTTTCTGCTCCTCCGTCATGCCCTCCATGGGGTTCGGCTGCTCGTCCTCCACCCGCCCGGTGACAGGGTTAATACTGCACAAGCACCAACACACACATCACATCATACCCACACTCATACACTCTCACACACTTACACACTCACACTCATACACTCACACACACTTACACACTCACACTCATACACTCACACACACTTACACACTCACACTAATACACTCTCACACACTTACACACTCACACTCATACACTCTCACACACTTACACACTCATACACTCTCACATACTTACACACTCACACTCATACACTCACACACTCTCACACACTCACACTCATACACTCTCACACACTTACACACTCACACTCATACACTCTCACACACTTACACACTCACACTCATACACTCTCACACACTCTCACACACTTACACACTCACACTCATACACTCACACACACTTACACACTCACACTCATACACTCTCACACACTTACACACTCACACTCATACACTCACACACTCTCACACACTTACACACTCTCACACACTTACACACCCACACTCATGCACTCTCACACTCACGGAACTGCTCCTGGTTACTTGCCCCAAGTCAGCACTCACTCACAAAGCTGAACTGAGATGGGAATTGAAAAATGTAAACACAGGGACGGTGTAGTAGGAAATGATGTTACACAATTCAGAAGCAGTTGTGCAGAGCAGAGCAGCAAGTGAGGGAGAGGGTCTCAGAGCAGCAACAGGCCTCGAATTAGCACTGCTATTCTAAGATCTTCTCTATTAAACCCATCTCCATCAGCACACTTCGTCTAGGAAGCTGCTCTGATACATGCAACTGCTGAAAGCTGCAGTGTCAGACACGCCTGGTGGGTTGTGGCTGTAGGGATCTGTGTGTACGTGTATGTTTGTGTGTGTGTGTGTGTGTACCTGTGTGTGTGTGTGTCTGTCTGTGTAACTCACTGTGGTTTTGCCTCTCTGTACTCCTCCGTGTCACTGTCCTCATCCTCTGAGTAATGTCCCGTCTCCCAGACTCCCCTCATCAGTCCGCGTGCTGCCAGCAGTCCTGCGGCGTTACCGTATCCTGTGTACTTTATGAACCGTGACACTGGCACACACACGAAGCACAAGAGTACTTCAGTTCCTCTCAATATCCACTGCATCAGAGAACAACCATTCAGTTATGAATCACTGCATCACCCCACTGACACCCGTTATTGTAGCGTTACATCAGAGTAACGCCTGAGATAACAGTAACAGGTTGATTATGTCAAATGAAGCCAGTTGGTAACTATTTTGAGTACATAAGAAATAAAAGGTTGTAATTGTTTTGGTTAAGTTTTTAATTTTGCATTATGCTCACATGATCTTAAGTGTAGAACTAATTAAGGTTTGAAAGTGGTACTGGAGGTGTGTGTGTGTACTGGAGGTGTGTGAGGGAGTGTGTGTGTGTACTGGAGGTGTGTGAGGGAGTGTGTGTGTGTACTGGAGGTGTTGGGTCACTCACCACTCTCTTTACACAGTACAAACAGGAACTCTGCTGCACAGTTCTTCACGTCTGTGTCAATGTGGGTCATCAGTCGCACGAGTTTGTTCCTGAGAGTGATCCCCACCTCGGGCTTGTTTCTGACGTCCCGTAGTGGGGGGAGCACCTAAACACACACAGATACACACGCACACACACACACACACACACACACACGTACACACACACACACACGTACACACACGCACACACACACACACACACGTACACACACGTACA
>JAOXYF010000010.1:575157-587367 GCA_028565775.1 Sternarchorhynchus goeldii
TCACACAGTGTCTCACTGAAACTGCTCTGTATTCACAGTGTCTCACTGCTCTGTATTCACACAGTGTCTCACTGAAACTGCTCTGTATTCACAGTGTCTCACTGCTCTGTATTCACACAGTGTCTCACTGAAATTGCTCTGTATTCACACAGTGTCTCACTGAAACTGCTCTGTGTTCACAGTGTCTCACTGAAATTGCTCTGTATTCACACAGTGTCTCACTGCTCTGTATTCACACAGTGTCTCACTGAAACTGCTCCGTATTCACAGTGTCTCACTGCTCTGTATTCACACAGTGTCTCACTGAAACTCTAAAACAGAATTGCCTGCTTCAGAGATTCATACTTGCTCCTTTAGTGGCTTGTCAGCTTTCTTTAAATCATCTTTCATCACATTCCACCAACAAAGCATTTTCGTAACCTAATCCTAACCCTAATCCAAAACTCTGACCCTAATCCTCTAACCCTCTAACCCTAACCCTAACCTAAACCCTCACCCCAAACCCTAACCTTAAACCCTAACCCAAAACTCTGACCCTAAACCTGAATCCTCACCCTAAACTCTAACCTTAAACCCTAACCCTAACTTTAAACCAGGGCCAAGTACACAGGCAGGGGGGCAGGGCCAAGTACACAGGCAGGGGGGCAGGGCCAAGTACACAGGCATGGGGGCAGGGCCAAGTACACAGGCAGGGGGCAGGGTCAAGTACACAGGCATGGGGGCAGGGCCAAGTACACAGGCAGGGGGCAGGGCCAAGTACACAGGCAGGGGGCAGGGCCAAGTACACAGGCAGGGGGGCAGGGCCAAGTACACAGGCAGGGGGCAGGGCCAAGCTTTCCTCCACATTCTCTGAATGAGAGAATCAAAAACGCATCTTATAAACTACTTTACCCAGATACCAGAGACAGAGACAGGGAGCATGTTCTGCCTTGCAGAGTGTCCTGTGGAGTGTCCTGTTATATGGAATTTCTTTTTGGTTGGGTTTGTGAGTGTGGATAGCATTTTTTCACCATTACTTTTGGAAATGCAGTAACAGTTTTGATGCTATAAATACTGAATTTGAATTTTACAATAATGTTACTCACCAGGAATTCCACGACAGCCCGGAACACTGGAAAGTTGCTAGGGTTACATGTTATCCCAGCTTTCCAGCAATGTCACACTTAAGGCAGGAGTGTGTGATAGGGCAGACGCCGTCTCTGCGGTGTGTTGGGATAAGGCTGTTCAGCACCTCCCACAGCTGCTGAGTGCTTGGATACGGGCTCTCGGATACGGCCGCTAGGTTATGGGAGGTATCACAAGGTGTGAGAGGCGCTGTGTAAACGCGGCAGCTCTATCGAAGTGGGACCCCTGCCAGGGCCCTACAGACGGTGACTCTGTGGAACTTTGGTCAAAGGTCATTAGGGTCAGAGTCGCACTTTTGCAGAGTTGCTATGTTCTCGTTCTCACAGACGCTGGAATCCTACAGAAGCTGCTTGGGTTCTGAGCTTGTGTGAAATGGGACACACAGCACTCTGATCTGCTGCTGTGTCTGAGTGTCACTGCTGAAGTGTGAATGTAGCCTCTGATCCTTGACCTCACCCAAACACAGACAGTTTTCCCAGGCTCTCTGTTAGTCTCCCCCCAAGGCCGGCAGGTATCAGTGACACAGACCAGGGAAGTGTCTGGCATTCCTGATTATAAACTGGAACTGGGGCTTGAGAATGGAGGGGTGGGTGGAGGGGTTGAGAATGGAGGGTGGGTGGAGGGGTTGCTTCCTCCTCCCATGTGTTGTGTCTCTGTGGTTTGAATTCTAGTTCCACCAACACCTGCTGCTTCACCAGCTATCAGCCAGAACCGATCCAGAACTGATCCAGAACTGAGCCAAAGCCCAGAAACTTCTCCACATCTTCTCCACATCTCGCCTAAAGTCTCTGAACCTGCATTCAGCACTCAAACATTCACTCAGGACTATCGTAAGATGTTGTTAAACAGTGGTGTAATGCATAGGGTTAGTGTGACTCCACACACAACAGTGACAGCAGTTTCCAGACATCCACACTGGGCTGGGTTAGAGTTGGGGTAACATTTTTTTCATTTTTTTTTCAGAGCTAATTACTATCATTTCATTTTCTGTTCAAGCCAGTCTAACACACAGGAGAGCAGGCGTAACCTCTGGGAAAACGCGTCCATGAAAATCTGATTGAGTCTAATCCCTTCTTCCCTCTCACACTAGAGCTTTTAAATTTCTCTACTTGTCGGGCTTGTTGGACCTGTGTCACAAAGCTGTTTGGGACCTTCTGGTTTCATGTGTTTCCAGTGTAAACCATCATACGTGTGTTTCCAGTGTAAACCATCATACGTGTGTTTCCAGTGTAAGCTATAATGCATGTCTGCTGTACACCTGCTGCAACTGCTCTCTGGTTCTATGCTACTTTAATGCTTTGCCTTTTTTCACTCATACAATGTCCACATTCATCTTTCATGAATTCTAAAAGGCCCTCTTCCTGCTGGTCCCTGGATTCTTCCTGCTGGTCCCTGGATTCTTCCTGCTGGTCCCTGGATTCTTCCTGCTGGTCCAGCGATCCAGATGCATTTGCATGTTGTGAATCAGTAATGGCTGTGCATTGTTCTCAGCACTGTGCTGTTGGGCATCTGCTTGGATTAGAGTGATTAGAGTGATTACAGTAAAGAACTATTTAGATCCCTGAGAGGAGTTTTCTTTTTTTAAGGATTGGTATTAAACACTATAATTTCATACTCCATGTAGTAATGAGTATTTGGAAGTATTCAGTATTTGGAAGGATATGTGGGGCTGGTTGAAGGCACAGGAGCACATACAGTTCCGTTAGCCACCACTTGGTGACACTATTTTGCAAATGAAAACATGCATGTGATTGATTTACAATGACATTTACATGAAGTTCGTTTGACAGACACCTGTCACCCAGATGACAAAAGCAAAAACACAGAATCATCTCTGACATGTAAGTGCAGTACAGGAACAAAGAAACATTTAACATTTACAAATCAAACAAACAAAAACAAAACAAATGCTAGTATGAAGTGTTTAAACAGTCAGTGTATTTCTAACCAACAAAAATGTGCACAAACACACTTCATGTCTGTTAGACGTTGGTTGGCCAGAGAAGGAGCTGATGAGGTAACATCAGGGATGAGTGACACACATCAACACCTGCACAGGACTCTCGCTGCATGCCCGTCTGGTTAGTGACTGATCTGGTGTTTGAAATACGGCAGCAGGGCGTGGTGTAGTGGCAGCAGGGCGTGGTGTAGTGGCAGCAGGGTGTGGCTCAGCATCATCAGGGCATGGTGTAGTGGCAGCAGGGCGTGGAATCGTGGCAGCAGGGCGTGGTGTGGTGGCAGCAGGGTGTGGCTCAGCATCATCAGGGCATGGTGTAGTGGCAGCAGGGCGTGGCTCAGCATCATCAGGGCATGGTGACCACAGCCGTGTTTGTTATGTTCCCCTCCGCCTTTCTCAAGAGATCCTGATTGGTTCCCTGTGTTTCACCTGCTCTTTATACCCAACTGCATGTCTGTGGTCAAAATTCTCTGTCCTGCTGTAAGAAAAGTTGCAGTCACAGAACCGTCCCATTTGTCATCTCATATCCCCTAACCCTAACCCTAACCCTAACCCTCAGGGAACGTTCATGTACTCCATCCCTCTGTCTACTGATCTGTGTAGCAAGAAATATCAAATAGTGAATGTAAATCTGAGAGTTTTCTCTGTGGCAACAACTGGAAGTTGTTTCTTACCACAAACAGCAAATAACAAAAACATGTGTACTTCAGATTTATTGGCACAGTTCTGTGGTAAATTAAAATGAAATAAAATTATATAAACAGTAATTAAATATTGCATCTCTTTTAATTACATTTTAAAAGTATAAAAAGTTTCTGAAGTTTCTAAAGCTTTTTCAGTCAGATTAGTCACTTCAGTTGGGTTAACCAGTTCAGTCAGTTAGCTGTTTCAGTCAGTTAGATGTTTCAGTCAGTTAGATGTTTCAGTCAGTTAGATGTTTCAGTCAGTTAGCTGCTTCTCTGGTGTGAAAGAGGTGGAGGAAAAAAAAGATGTGTGTGTGTGGAGAGGCAGCAGGCGCTGAGCAGGGAGGTGGCAGCCCTCCTGACTGCAGGCTTCAGGGGCAGAACAATGGCCAGTGTGTAGAATCAGTGTGGTCACCACAGGAGTGAGGGTTAAGCCCTGCTCCTTCATACAGTCCCTACTGAAGCAACAGATGGATCCTACAGCAACAGATTGTATTACTCAGTTCGTGAGGACTGGGTTTACATCTGCATATGTGTATGTGTGTGTGAAAGAGAGAAAGAGAGATGAATGTGAAAGAGAGGAAGAGAGAGTGAGTGAGAGAGTGAGAAAGAAGACAAGAGATTGAGGGAGAGAGGAAGAGAGAGAGAGGAAGAGAGAGTGAGTGAGAGACTGAGAAAGAAGAAAAAAGTGAGTGAGAGTGTAAGAGAAAGAGTAAGAGAGATAGTGAGAGAGTTTCAAACGTGCATCTAGACAGAGCTGCTGCTCCTGAAGAGATGCCACATGACCACTTTCCAAATTACATAAAAACAAAACATAACATGTTCAGTCAGTTGGAAATCAAGTCTTTTCCTAACCTTCAGTGCAGATGGACTTACTGATCGGATCACCAGCTAACTGACAGGCAGGAAACAGCAGGTGAGACATCACTTTTGTTATACAGATAGTTAACACAATTCCAGTAAACACAATTCTAATCATGACTGTATTTTTACAGTTACTTCTCCAAAAGAATCAAACAATGTAACTAAGAAAACTCGAACACATCCACATGATAAATGGTGCTGATGATGATGATGAAAATGGTGTGTGTGGGGGTAGTTCCTGCTTAGCTGACCTTCAAGAAGTGATTTATGAACACACCAGTTGAATACAAACCTATATTCAAATGAGAAAATCCTGTTTGTGCATGGGTGTGTGGTGTGTGTGTGTGTGTAGAGGGTAGTTCCTGTTTAGCTAACCTTCAGGAAGAGATCTATGAACACAACAGCTGAATAGGAACAAATGAGAAAATCCTGTTTGTGTAGGTGTGTGTGTGTGTGTGTGTGTGTGTGTGTGTGTGAATATAAATAAGCTGTATTCAGGCCTTACAGGTACTGAATAATAAAACAATAAAAATGCAAAAAGTAACAAAAATGTACAATTTTGGTTGTTGACATTAAACTATTATATATGTATATCATTGACCAAGGAGAATCACACAGCTAGCTCATTGTAAAGATAATCAACCAGACACAGACTGTTTTAAACTTAAAAAATTGTTGCAAACATAATACAAATGATCTGGTACAGCTTTTAACTTATATTAAAACACTATCATAAAACCATTAAAAACCACTTTATGTTAAAAAATCAGCACAAACACTAGATAGACGAAGGGCAAATGTTGTTTCATTTGCTTCAGCAGCGGGTGAATGTTCCACGTTTCTTCCCTATCAGATGGATGTGGTGTAAACTGTTGTAAACTGAAAGGACGTTATGCATCTCTGCTGTAGGCTCTTTCAGTCCCAGTCGGTGGCGTGCAAAAATAAATCGGTGTATTTCTTGTTTACTTGCTGTGTTTATGTCTCATTTAAGCTCTAAAAGCATGCACTCATTCCACAACAGACTTCAGTTCAAATTCCTTTCTCTGGTATTTTCAGTAGACAGAACAGCCAAACCATTACGTTCTACTGGTTTTCTGAAGCAAGCAATCACTTGAGCAAGTCTGGTTAATGAGGCCATATACTCACATTCTTGTTCTCGCTTCTGAGGTCAATTTTTGTACATGAATTTACTCAGTGTCTGCAGAACTACCACCATAGCAACAAAGAATGCATAAAACGCCAAACGTCATTCTAACGTTAACATAAACATTTATGGTAGACTGTAAATCTGAATCGCAGTCATATTTAAGTCATACTTAAGTCATATTTAACTAACACACTACTGTTGATATAAGAATTTTCCAGATTAGCACTACTATACGATGTGCATATTTTGCTACAATTTAATGTAATTCATGTTTTAGGATTTTTGAGCTAGAAATAATGAATACATCATGTTTGAAACATCAGTTTCCTTCGAATTGTTAAGTTAAAGGATTCGATTGTGAAAAAGCCCAAATGGAATATTCCATGTGGCCCAGTCACTGTGCCCAGTGTAACCCCCCCCCCTCCCCCGGGGTTATACACTCAGAACGGTGTTATACACTCAGAACGGGGTTATACACTCAGAACGGTGTTATACACTCAGAACGGGGTTATACACTCAGAACGGTGTTATACAAATAGAAATATCTACCTTGAACTTTGCAAGATGTCAGGAATGATAGGGTATGACTGCTAAAGACCTTTACGGTTGAAGAAGCTGTAAGGATTATCCTGAGTCACCCTTTTTCCTCCTGAAACAAAAGATTGTGACCAGAAACCTGAACTGAAGCTATACAAAAGATAAAATTGCCACTTCAAATCTGGTTTCAGATAAAAAAGGTCACAATGTTGAATGAATATAAAAGACATGACTGATATTGAAACCTTATCCAAGTCCGACCCATGTGTAGATATGTGTATATAAATATATAACCATTTAAGTCATAGTAAGGCTAATGTCTGTCTGTGGACAGAGGTGACTGGAAAGAGGTGACAGTCAGAGGTGACTGGAAAAAATGCTGTTAGGTAACATCCGGTCCAGATAAGATAATCTTTAGTTTTAGTTTCACTCTCGCCGTTGCCCATGGAGCGTGTGTGCCGCTGGTCAGCTAGGGAGATTATCTTATCACAACCAACTCCTTTGATGCCTTTGAAGTTGTGTTTGCGTTTGATTGGTTTAGAGGTCAATTGGACACAATAACCAACACAGCTGTGTCCAAGTGAAATCCACAAACACACAAAATGAAACCAGAACTTTGCCTTTATGAGGCGGTTAATCCTGTTTATTTATGGTGAAGGTAGAAGGTGGGATTTTATTGACAGTAAAGGTTTTGATCAAAATGTTTGCAGAAAGACGTAAAGTAACATTTTAACCTGACAGTCTGGGGTGGGGTGGAGAGACCCAGAGTTCAGTCTGTGTCTGACAGTGGTCTTTTATAATCTGCCCCCCCAAGCACTGACAACCCTGTAAGTCTCTCACAGATGACTCTTTTTCTAACTGTCCAATCTGAACCACACAGTGGTTGCGTTTCAAACCAAAAACTAGAAAGAAACACACATAAATAATGAAATAATTCAACTTATCATGATAGAACAAACATAGCTTTGTGTAGATGGACTCACACTGCCCTTAATCATTTCCTGACAGCACTGGTGTGGGTGATAAGACTGTGATCACAGTGCCATTAACAGGGACACATTATATCAGCAAAAGCAGCAAAACCAAACCAACTACAACTGCACAGATGTTCGACATGTTCTTCAACCATGTCAAAGTTCTTCAACCATGTCAAAGTTCTTCAACCATGTCAAAGTTCTTCAACCATGCTTTCCCAACTGACTTTTAAGAGAACGAGAGCACACTACACTACAACACATGCACATGCACTCACACACTACACACTAGCACACTACTGTATCAGGCACTACAGTATCAGGCACTACTGTATCAGGCACTACCTGTGTTGTCAGGAATCAGCATCGTGGGGACATGCGTTGTCGGGAACACGCATCGTCAGGGAAACGACATCAATGTCATTGTATCATCAAGGGCTCACTACTACCTACAAAGCTTCAGCTCTAGAGAACCCCTTCATACTGAGCCCTGGCAGGTACAGGTGACTGGTGTGAAGTGGACAGCCTGCAGACTGAGTGTGTAGAGTGTGTGTATGGGTGTGTGTATGACTGAGTGTGTAGAATGTGTGTATGGGTGTGTGTATGACTGAGTGTGTAGAGTATATGTATGGGTGTGTGTGTGTGCTCATGTAACCACTAGCAGTCGTCCTCAAAGCCTATGGAGACACAACAGGGAACCAGACAATGAATAGAGCGGCCCAGGTCAGGCCATCAGGTCACTGCAGACCTACTAGATCTTAGAGTTTTTTACAGTAATTTTCACACTTCTTCCAAACTTCCCCCTGTCCACCTCAGAACATCAGCAGTGAGTCACAGTGCTATAACCCTTTGATCTGCTGGCTTGATCTCTCACAACCCTGAGTGCTGAGTGTGGGAAACCTACAGTGAACTGTAAATGAGTGAAGGTTATACTGCACAGGAAACCTACAGTGAACTGTAAATGAGTGAAGGTTATACTGCACAGGAAACCTATAAAAACAGTATTTAGTGTGTAATGTAAAACAATATATGATAAACAAAAGCCAGTTTTCTTCAGGGTTTTTACTGTAGTTCAGGGGTTTTTACTGTAGTTCATATATGCTGTATAAAAATGTACACAATCAATAACAAATACTGAGTATGTATTTACATGCACAGTTCTGACCAATAATCTAATGTATTTCAAGGGGATATTTTTAATTTGTTTGTTAAAATGCAACATATTTCCATCCACTGTGATCAGAATTTTGTTGGGATTTAAACCTGAAACAAACAAAAACAAACAAACTTGCATGTCCTACATTCTCTGATTTTTAGTTGTTAGCCATTTCCTCGATTTCTTCATGGTTTTGAACAGAGTATCTGAATACCTGCAAAATATTCTGTAGTTGTGTAGACGTTTGGTGGTGGTGAACATTGACTGAAGGATGAACACAGGAACAAGTGATTGAATGGTGAATGGTGAATGTGTTAAGTGTTTTGAAGAAGGGAGCATTTTATTGAGACGTGTGAAAATGATTGTAAAAAACTGTAAATAATCAACAGCTTCTACTGATCTGGGCAATCAGTAGTTACAACTCCATTCCATCGACTTACCATGCAAAACTAAAACTGATAACTGATTGCAGTTTGTTTCTATCATATTAACCTAAAAATGTGTTTCTTGGTAACATCATTAAAAATGTATTACATGGTAAAATCATTTCCTGCAAAAAACGTCCAACTTCCAACAAAACCATTCCTATGCATTTTTTTGTAAAAACTCACATATCAATTCATAATTTATCTGCTAAACTCGAATGGCAAAACTCTGCTGACATTTATAGACTCTTACCAATAATTTCCAAACATTTTTAACAGCTAAATCAATTTTCCTAAAAAACACTAATATAAACACTAATGGAATAATGTCTGAAAAATGGTTTCATTGGCTGGATAGGCCTGTTAATTAGAGAAGACAGCATGTCCCCCTCTCTGGGGGAAAGGTTACACAGAGGCCAGAGAGTAAGAAGATGGGTGTTTGATGGTTGGTGCTAAACAATTACAGGACAAACCGGACCGTCCTGATAACTGGCCACTGTGGGGGAGCAGGAATGACAGCCACTGTATGAACAGAAAAAACACCAGTCTAACAGAAATGGAGTTATAAACAACTAAAGAAACAAGACCCAACCATACTCCATTCTAACAGCATACTTCATTCTAACAGCATACTCCATTCTAAGTATGGCTTGTTGCTTCAATATTGCATATTGAAGTTATTGTCATTTTCTGACTTCTTTTCTGGTTTGACAGACATCTGCTTGAAAATTATTTGTTTGATATGTCAAACACAGGATCTTTTTGCTTGACAAGTCACTCTTTGCTTATCACACACACTCACACACATAGTAACAGAGAGAGAGAGAGAGAGAGAGAGAGAGAGAGAGAGAGAGAGAGAAATATTTATGCGTATTTCCAATGGTAAAGACTCTAGTTCTGACTGGCAACTTTTCTTTTCTTGTGGGATCTTCTCTTGAACCAATGACTTCACAGTTTCTGTATTCTATAAATGTGACAACTGCCTCTCTGCTCACAGCCTCGAGCTGCAGGTTGCACTCACTGCTTGGATATGAGGTACTAATCATTTAATTCAACCACCATTATCTGACAGAACATTGCACACTTGTTTGCAAAAACAAAGAAACAAAGATCTCCTGAAATGAAAAGTGTTTGCAGCAAATAAAGCAATTATATTTTGCCATTATTATCACATGGAGCTGGTGGAAGACAACATAATCTGTGAAAGGGAGATGTCTCACTAGCCACAGTTGACTACACATACCTACAGAGACATCTCACTAGACACAGTTCACTAGACACACCTACAGAGGGCACCTGAGGACTAGCACAGTCCAGGTGTAACAACCCAGGATGGTAGACTGCAGTGAACACCTACTGTGTGTGAGTGAGAGATCCTGGTTCTACCTGAGGGTCTGTGCTCGGATGAATGACGCAAAGTAGTTTGATTCAGCCAAAGTACCGTCCAGGGAAGGTGTTCCCCATTGGTCAAGTTGGGAGCTAATTGCCTAGTATGAATCAACTGTACTACCAAATGTGTATAGGTTCAACTTCTGTGTAACATCTACGCTACCTGCTCAGCAGGTAAAAGTTTCTTTGGAGCCTAAATTACTGAACAAAACATATCTCCTAAACAGTAACATCTAAAAACACACAGTCATAGTATAACATCTCACATGCATGTCACACACTCCAACCTGACGCCAGTCTTACAACAAATCTCCTATGAAGTACACCACTTTTAATCAATCTTTCAAAAACAACAATGTAAAATCTTCACATGCTGACATGTCTGTCTTTCAAGGTGCACCTCCCCAAAGTGGTGGTGGTGGTGGTGGGTGCACCTCCCCAAAGACCTTAAACAGAGCTCTGGGGTGCAGTGGTGGGGGGGCTGAGGTGTGACAAGTATGGTTGATCTCCAGCAGGTTCAGCTCGTCGGAACAGTCAGAACGTCGTTCATCTCACCTCTGACTGCAGAAGAAACCCTGACATGGGTTGATCATCTCCAGGAAAAGGTTTAGTGGATCTTTAAACTCCTTGTTTCTTTAAATAAATAAACAATAGTAAAATACAGTTCAGTCTTGAACTTCACACTGCGTACAGTCCGTGAGTAACAACCCAACTCAACCATCAGAGTGTTGTCTAGTGGGCTTTCACAGAAAAAGTTTTCAGAAATAATGTGAAGTTTTCAGAACATACCCAGTTGTTGGTTTTTATTTGTTGCATTTTTGGTCTTTTTTGGGGGGTTTTTTGTACTAAATGTTGAAGTTTTAGTCCTGCAGGAAGCAGCTATGGCAGAGAGAGCAGCTGAAGCTGGACACGTAGCTCTGCGTCTGCAGAATGTCATGAGACCCTTTCATTTACAACCAACCTACCTGAACATCTCCACCCATGTAGAATTTGATCATTAGCAGATCATGTGATAGTTAGATTAGAAGTTGAATCGGGTATAGCAGAGGATAGAATGTAAAATTCCTCAGTGTCCCAGGGTCTCTGTACAGATCATGTGGTAGTTCACTGATCGTGTTGTGTGTGGTGGTGTCTGGAGAGTGCAGAACTCCACATTGCATGTTCAAACTCACCAACAGCCGCTCAGCTCATCTCTTTAGATTCAGAAGAAGACAACTGTCTTCCAAAAACAACCTGCAGTTGCATGACAACTGGCACTGTAATGAACTTATGATAGAAAACCTGCTTGTAGGCAAACAAGACAAGTCTGGAGGTGTGTAGGTAGAATGGGTTTCAATGAAAACTTCTGGGCTTAGCAATTATTTAGATTATTCAGTTAACATGTGAGCAAATAGAATTAACACTACATCATCATGATATCCAAAGGAATTTAAATTGCAGTCAAGGTGAGTTATTTGAGAAGACTCTTTTGTCGTATTCTGTAAAGTGGTTCTGAAGAGTTTACACAGGATCCTAGAATTAAGATCATTTGTGACCTTTCTCAGGGTCAGTCCTTTTAATGTTGTTTGTTTGTTTTGTTGTTTTAATTGATTCATAGTCCAGGGCCTCAGCAGTACGATGTCTACAGCAATTCAGTTCAGTATTATTTATGTCTTTCTTCTTGCTTCAGCCATTGTTGCAAAGCAGTTTAACTACAAACACATCTACAGATCCGGCGCTCACGCCGAGGGTGAGGGAACACACACCTCTACAGATCCGGCGCTCACGCCGAGGGTGAGAGAACACACTCATCTACAGATCCGGCGCTCACGCCGAGGGTGAGAGAACACACTCATCTACAGATCCGGCGCTCACGCCGAGGGTGAGGGAACACACACATCTACAGATCCGGCGCTCACGCCGAGGGTGAGAGAACACACTCATCTACAGATCCGGCGCTCACGCCGAGGGTGA
>JAOXYF010000010.1:587985-598642 GCA_028565775.1 Sternarchorhynchus goeldii
CAGATAGAGAGCATTATTATTAAGAGCAGATAGAGAGCATTATTATTAAGAACAGATAGAGAGCATTATTATTAAGAGCAGATAGAGAGCATTATTATTAAGAACAGATAGAGAGCATTATTATTAAGAACAGATAGAGAGCATTATTATTAAGAACAGATAGATAGAGAGAGAGAACAGACCCTTCAGGGAAACACCCCCCCGAAGGCATTCCAGGAGTCCAGGCTGAACTGTTTTGGTGGAGCATAATTAAACGTATTACGGTACTAACCGATAGGGTCCTTCTGCAGGCCATGCCCATGTTAAATACCTCCCCACAAAATCAGTGGATTGATGGAGTCACACTTACCCTCCTGAGGATGATACAAGCCTCTGATCTGACCAATCTGACCAAATGCCTTTACTGTTGTATGACTCTAGTATATTTGCTACCTCTGTGTTTTGAATACTACCATCATGCAGCCGACAAGTTCAGCTGCTGCTGGGTGATGGTCTGGTAATGACACTGACCAGTGGCTGTGAGGGACATCTGCGCACGTCTCAACGATTTATGTCAGTCAGGAAATAGTGGACAGTGTTTTCCTGTTCCTCACTGTGATAGCACTGTGTCTTTGGCTAAATCTTCCCATGTTTAACATCCAAGTCTCATCCCATTAAACCTAACTCAATCTCATCTGCTAACTCAATCATGTTTGAGTTCCGATCTTGAAAATGTACGGAGGAAGGGGTGGTGAGGGCAAAGGAAGAACTATTGATCTGTTCACTAATGGAGTATAACAATACTTCTATGTTATGATATTGTCAAAGGTAATCATGACACACACAATGGCTCTCTTTCAATTATTTTAGCAAACATTTCTTGCTTAGGATTCACAGAGTTTATAAAGTAAAACTCTGGCATGAGGAACGTGAACAGGCTGATGCAATGTTCAGCATGCTGGAGCTGTAGATGTAGGTGGGAAGCTCTGCTGGAATGTTTCGGAAATCTCATTTTCACTTCAGCGTAATAAAGGCTGTAACCATGGATACCGGGGAAGTCAAAACAAAAGCATACACCCGTTTCATTTTTTTTTACAAACTTTATATATCTAAATCAAACATTATATATCGAAATATCTAAATCAGTGGTCACCAACCTTTTAAGACTCTAATCACCTGATGGAACTCACTCACTCATGGTTAGCAACCACAAGGTGGTGGTTTCACAGTCGTGATTCATATTAGTGATACTGTGTCCTTAAGGATAAAGTCATTTTATGAAATCTGAACAAATGAAAAATTTACCAGTATAAATATCATAATTAGACTGCCTTGTCATTTTTGTGCCCTTACAGGCTGTAGTTATTCAAAACCTTGACTGGTATGGTTGCAACACCTCTTTTCTAAGGGTGAATATTTTGTCTTATATACTGTACTAAGCTGTGTTGATTGTTTATGCTAACTGTTTAGCTACATATTGTTTGTAAAACAAACAAACAAAAACAAACAAACAAACTTGCATGTCCTACATTCTCTGATTTTTAGTTGTAAGCCATTTCCTCGATTTCTTCACCTCTACTGATTTACCAAAAATAAATAAATAAATAAATAAATAAATAAATAAATAAATCTGACAACAGATCTACACTATCTGGGTACAACCAAGTATTCAATTGGAAGCTGGGTTGGAGGTTTTCCTTAACAAGTGTACATACATAAAAATAAATAGAAAATAATAATAAAGTAAGAGATATTTCCTAATCTTTATAGTCAGGGGGCAGATTGTCTTTTTCTCAGTATTGGGTGGAGCTTAACCCCTCCACCCCTGAGTATGTGGGGTGGAGCTTAACCCCTCCACCCCTGAGTATGTGGGGTTGGGACCGTGAGTGTAATCATCTCTTTCCAAACCTTTGCTGACGTTTTTCTCAACACTCATGCATGTGTTTAAGGAAGAAGGACTGGCCTCCATTTTTAGCTCAAGTTCACCCAGCATGCATGAGCTGGATAACTTTACTCACAACTGAGATGTTCAGATGTTCTTTTCTTCTTCAGTATTTGTGGGATAAGCTTTATGAAACAACAGTGTAGTTGAGGGGAAGTGTTGCCCGTGATCCAGCTGGGCCCAGAACACAAGGGGACAGTGTGTGTGTGTGTGTGTGGAGCATAGAAACACAAGGGGGGCAGGAGCACACAACACTGAACAGAGAGTAAAGCATCACCCAGAGAAGCTACTGTGAGGATCTCACTCACACAACACCACTAATGATGAGTGTAAGGTCTCTCTGTCTCTCTCTCTCTCTCCCACCCTTCTCTCAACCTCTCTCTCTCCTCTCCCTCTTTCCCTCTCTCTCTCTCTCTCTCTCTCTCTCTCTCTCTTTTGTCCTCTCACTATGTTTTCTCTCTTATTTTTCTCTTTCACTCTCTCTGCCTCTTTTTTGGTTTCTCTTCCTGCACTTGAGCTGGTAGTTACTGTCAAAAGCTCCAGACTTCAGATCACAAGTCTGTAAGCACCAGAGTCCATGTCCTGGTAAAAGAGCTCAGCTTCGCACACTCCAGCACCAGAGTCATCCCAAAGACCAGGTACATTTCCTCTGCAAAGATCAGTCCTCTTTCTGTTTTTTGAACGTATTACCAGGCTTGTTTCAGTTTACACAAGTAAAGTTTAATCCACTGCTTTGGCTGCATCGAACAGGTATTCACTGAAGCCTGGGAACTGCAGCTCTAGGAACTGCAACTCATTCGGCTGTTTGTCCTGCCTTGGGGAACTGGGCCCGCCAGCGTGTTCATGACAGTCTCACTCTGATTGGATCTGCTCGACGTAACGCTCTGTGCTGCACATCACTGCTGTTGACAGGCCGCATGATTAATGGCTGTGGGCAGAACTTCATCAGACAGTGCAGAGCTGCAGTGTAACCCAATCCAGCTGTGAACCAACTGGCTGCTTGTTTGGTTTTGGGACGATGGTGCAGGAGTTCAGCGGCTGATTTTGATTACAGGCAGATGGAGGTGTGACAGGTATCCTGCACCCTGTGAGGTTTAACTTCGGCAAGTTCACTGTTCACCATGTGTGTGGGTGTGGATGTATGTCTGGGTGTATGTGTGTGTGCGTGCACGTGTGTGTGTTTGCATGTATGTATGTGTGTGTGTGTGCCAGCATGTGTGTTTGTATGTGTGTGTATGCATGTCTGTGCATGTGTATGTCTGTGTGTGTGTGAATGCATGTCTGCGCATGTGTGTGTGTATGCATGCCTGTGCATGTGTGTGCATGTGTGTGTGTGTGTGTGTGCGCGTGTGTGTGTGTGTGTGTGTGTGCGTGTGTGTGTGTGTGTGTGTGTCTGTATACAGATACACAAGAGGAACTATGCAGTAGAGAATCAGGCCTGATACGACTTCTTGGATCAGTCTCTGCACCCTGACTAAGAAAGACAACAATACTGGAGTCATCTGAAGACATGTGTTTAGATACTGGCTTAAAAACAACAGGCCCTTTAAAAATCCCCCTCTCAGTGGTTATAACTGTGGTTGTACCTGTGGTTATAACTGTGGTTGTACCTGTGGTTGTACCTGTGGTTATAACTGTGGTTGTACCTGTGGTTGTACCTGTGGTTGTACCTGTGGTTATAACTGTGGTTGTACCTGTGGTTGTACCTGTGGTTATAACTGTGGTTGTATCTGTGGTCGACTGATCCTTTCTCGGTCGGTTCTCGGTTCTCAGAAGCTTTGCTGATGGTAGCGTGTGTCTCTGCACTGCTGCGTCATGTTTCCTGGGGCCTCTTTCATGACAGACATGTTTAAAGAAGTCAGGGAGAGGTCAGTGTGTACAGGCATCCCATTCAGTTCAGTTCAGTTCAGTAAACTTACATTTCACTGTGAATGGTATGTTTCTTCTTATCAGCGTTACTTTATGTGGTAAAAGTGATTTTTGACCAGAATAATTCGGTATCCCAACACTTAAACAATTCGAACTGGTTTGCTGTCATTCAGTGTTTAATCTGGGTGGTATTAGGTATAATCCAGTGATTCAGTGTTTAATCTGGGTGGTATTAGGTATAATCCAGTGATTCACCTGGGGAAATTCACAACCCAAGCAAGCACAGAATGGCTTTGTCTGGTGTATCCTGTGTTGCTTCCAGTCTAGTCAGCAGTGGGAATTAGCCTGTCTCATTTAAGCATTAACTACGCAATACAGGTAGAAAAACTTCAGATTAAATCCTGCTTCTCCGGAAGAAGGTGTGAGAGTCGGCACCTCCGGTTATTCACCGAGGTTCTACGGCCGCTGGGCTTGCAGTAGGTCAGCATTGCACAACATCAACATAAACAGAATAAACAAGTGCTATAGTGTTGAACTGGGGAGTGTCTGTAGGAGTACAGCCAGAAAACACAGCAACAGAAACACAAAAAAGAACACAAAATGCATGCACTACCACAAAACCCCACAAAACCACCACAAAACCACCACAAAACCCCACAAAACCACCACAAAACCACCACAAAACCCCACAAAACCCCACAAAACATCATAAAAACACTGCAAAACATTTTTTCTTTTGAGTTACATCAGATCAGCACCTGCAGCAACAAAACCAAATAGAAAAGAATGGTGTGTGATTGTAACTGTCGATCGCTACCTCTGATCTTTTAACCAGTCACGTGTTTGGATGTTGAAACATATCGTTTTAAGGATCAGTGGTGAGAAAAAGACACTCCTTATTCACTCTGAACAGGTGTATGAACACTAAAGAGTACGAACAAGTGTGTGTGAGTGAGCGACCTAAAGAGTACGAACAAGTGTGTGTGAGTGAGCGACCTAAAGAGTATGAACAAGTGTGTGTGAGTGATCTGTCATGCCTCCTAACACCCACTCCAGTCCCATCGGTAAACGTGTCTTACTACATTTGTGTGTGTGTGTGTGTGTGTGTGTGTGTGTGTATGTGTATGTATGTGTGTGTGTGTGTGTGTGTATATGTGTATGTATGTGTGTGTGTGTGTGTGTATATGTGTATGTATGTGTGGGTGTGTGTGTATGTGTATGTATGTGTGGGTGTGTGTGTATACAGGATGTCGTGTGAGAAAATGAAAGTGTTGGGGAGATTATGCAATGCTGGTATATGAGATAAATCTTATTTCCAGCCAGTCACCCAAGCTTTCTGTTCATTTACCAAACAAATCAGCTCCACATTCATTAGACTTTAAAGGAGCGATCAAGTGGCAGCTGTTTCAATTTGTATGGCCCTCATGAGAAGCTCCGTGCAGGTGTAGGTGCTGCTCTACCTGTCTACAGGTACTGGCTCTGTCTGCCCTGCCTGTCTGCTCTCACCAGTTTGCCATAAGACCAGCGCTTTCAGCACACGCTCATGACAGACTTCAAACGTGTTTGCTACGTGTTTATGAAAGACACATAGTTTGTCTAATCACTCTAGCATACAGTGTGTACAACAGCACAACACCAACGCAGGTTAGCAGCCATGGTTCCCACCTGGCTAGCCACAGCAGCTGAGAGTCATGGTTCCTCTCGGGTGGAGGCCAGGATGAATGCGATTGGTGGAGGTGGTGGTGGGTTTCAGCAGATAAGCCTGCTGTGGGTGGTGCAGGAATTTAACAGAACTCATCTGGCACTACACAGTAGCAGTCAGAGCAGGTACTCACATGTGTGGTTGTGCCAGCCAGTCGTTAGACTGAACCCTGGAGAAGATACGCACCCTGCTCTGAACCTAGTGGGCCACTGTACTGAGATCCCTGTATAGGAAACACTGCATAGTAGTCATCTAAGGTCATTTGACTCCAGAACTATACAGATGTTTCTAGAACATCTGAGGTTTTAGAAAAAGTAAATAAAATAACATCTTAGAATTATGCATGGATTCAGGAAATGCTGCTTTACTTAAGATTTTAGCAAAAAAGATTTAGTTTATATGGATCAGTGAGAAGCAGAAGCAGAGAGAGTGTGTCTCTCATTTATCATTTTATAAACGATTCATAAGATCTGTCTCAAATATGAATATATTCACAATAATAATAATAATAATAATAATGATAATAAAAAGAAGGAGAAGAATCACAGTACGTGTCTCAAATATGACTTGTACAACCTTTCTGACAGTATGAAAATGTCTGTGTGATCCAGGGAGTCTGGTGCCTGAAGCCAGACCAAGCAAAGCCATTGTGTAGAAAAGTGGGTTAAGATCAGTCACATTTCAAAGATTCTTCAGCTGTTGAAGCCCGCAGTGCAGCACCCATCTCCAGTGAGGCAGGGACAGCCTCGGCCAGGGTGACATGGGGGCGGAGGAGATGAAAGATGTTTTAGAGAGAGAAGGGCAGCTTCATTCAGAGCCCCGCTGGGTGGCTCTCAGCACTTCTGTGCATGTTTGAGATGCATGTTTGCCTAAAAACCAGGCAGAGACCAGGCGGTCAGAGGCCTTCAGCACGACAGACTCATGGAAATCTGACACTTGTGAAGGGCGTCAAGGGACCTCTGTTCAGACACTGCAATCGAGATGTACGAGGCACATTATGCTGGGAGAATGGGACTACAGACTAGGACTACAGACCAGCACTACAGACCAGGAATACAGACCAGCGCTACAGGCTAGGACTACAGACCAGGACTACAGACCAGCACTATAGGCCAGGACTACAGGCCAGGGCTACAGACCAGGACTACATACCAGCACTACAGACCAGGACTACAGACCAGGACTACATACCAGCACTACAGAACAGGACTACAGAACAGGACTACAGATTTATATTATTTGTTGTTTCCCTCTTTTGTCTAAATCTATATTACACTGTGCACATGTGGTCAGAATGAGCTGCTGCCAACAGTGAAACATCAGGCCCCAGTGAAACATCAGGCCCCAGTGCTTAGATGCCCCAGCTTTCACACTGAACAGGAATTACAGGCTGCAGAATAAACACAGCCCAGGGGACCTCCTAGAGGGGGCAACCCCCCGCCCGGTGAAGCTGCCCTGCGAGAAGCAAGCCTTCCCTGGGGTCCAGCAGGCCATTCCAGAGGGTTCAGAGGCACGGAGGAGCACTAATGACCTGGACAGCTTGCAGCTTTATGGGGGTTTATGAACGTTTTCCCAGGTGAGGGTCGGGCAAAAGCTATTAGTGTTTGATGTTGGTTAATAATCCACCTCAAAATGTGGCAATGGGTTTCATCTTAAGGAAACATGCAGGTGTGAAAACATTTAGTAACTGTACCTTTGGGCCGGTGAGGAACAGAGTGTTGAAAAATCCCTTAAAATCTCTTAAAATCCCTACAGTCTAAAGGCAAAGGAAACCCTTTTGCTACATCTCCGTTGGTTTTGCTACATCTCCGTTGGTTTTGCTACATCTCCGTTGGTTTCAGAGTGTATTTCTGCATTGTCACTGTGTTTAACACCACAAGCTAAGAAATGGGGGAGTCTTGACCTGGTAAAACGGATCTGTTGTTTCAGTGTTGTTCAAAAGGCAGACATGCATGTAATGTCTCTCCCCCACAGGCAGCGGTTATATGTGATGCTTCTTCACTACAGCAGTTGAGTTTATGAAAGTCAATAAAAAAAAAACTAAGTCTGAGTTTTAGTGGCGGCTCTAATAGTCTCCATGTGCCTCTGAACATTTCACTTACTGACTGCACACAGATGGCAAAGTCATTAAGATCCAGACTGACTGTAACTAACCCACAGCTCTAGCATGAGCTACAACCCAGCTAGGAGTTTAATGTAGAAGGTCTGGATGTGGACAGATCACAGCCTGTTTGTAGAAGAGAGGAGAGGAGAGGAGAGGGGAGGAGAAGAGAGGAGAGGGGAGGAGAGGGGAGGAGAAGAGAGGAGAGGGGAGGAGAAGAGAGGAGAGGGGAGGAGAGGGGAGGAGAAGAGAGGAGAGGGGAGGAGAGGGGAGGAGAAGAAGCCATTATGTTGTGTCTGTCTGTTGCTGGTGTGTATGTGGATATGTGTGGGTGCGAGTGTGTGTGTGTGTGTGTGTGTGTCATTTTATGAATGAACCAAATGAACAACCACAGCATTCCTCAGCTGCTGATGGAGGTCATGCACATGCTGAAGTATTCACACACACACACACACGAATGCCGATCTCCCCACACACACACTCACCCACCCTCCCGTGCACACACTCACCCATCCAGCCATGCACACACATACACGTGCACAGACACACAAACATACACACACTCTCACCCACCCAGACACACACAATGAGTGGATTAGTGCCAACCCTCTGCTCCACCCACTGCAGGTGACTCACAGAAAAACAGTCCTGAAAACCAAAAAACAAAAAATATATTTCCTTAGTTTATTACCAAACTGAATTATGTGGAATCAGAAGCTACAAACCCAACATTTCCCCTGTAAACCAAAACACCAAAACACACGCATGGGTACAGACACACACACAGGTGAACAGACACACACACACGCAGGTGAACGGACACACACACACACACACACACACACACAGGTGAATGGACACATACACACACTGACACACACAGACACAAACACAGGCGAATGGACACACACAGACACACAGGTGAACGGACACACACACACACACACAGATGAACGGATACACACAGACACACATAGGTGTACGGACACACACACACACACACACACACACACACACACACACACACACAAACAGACACACACGTGAACGGACACATACATACACTCACACACACACACTGGTGAATAGACACACACACAGGTGAACGGACACACACACCCACACAGGTGAACGGACACACACAGACACACAAAGGAGAATGGACACACACACACACACACACACAGGTGAACGGACACACACACAACTATGTGGAAAATTACAGTATGCGGTTTGTGTGGGTGTTGTGTGGAATGATGGCTCTTGTATGTGCAAAGGTGTGTCTCCTCTCACCACTGCTCAGAGAAGGTTCATAGATCAACGTGCAAATGAAGATGTGAATGATTAGTGCACAGATAATCGTTACTTCAGGTGATTAATGATTAATGACATCGTTACATCAGGTCATTAACAGATATTATGGATACATCAGATGAGTAACGGAGATCATCAGATGAGTAACGGAGATCATCAGTATGTCAGATGAGTAACAGAGTCCCTTGTTGGTGCGTTTGAAGGAGATGATGATGAGTCCTTCTTTCAGGCAGTTCTGGGCAATATCGTGTTTTTATATGAATGAAACCACAGTTCTGCTAGAAGAGCTTTTGGCCACACACTGATTCATTTGACTGCAATGCTTTTTGAATGAGTCACTCAGTACTGGGCACTGCATACTTCACCAACATGCAGGGAGCAGTTAGAGAGAAATCCAACATGGAGTGGCATCCATCCTGACAGCCTCTGCTCTCTGTCACAGCCACTCAATGATCAGCATTGTCAGAATCAGCATTTGTGTTCCTCTGGACACTCAGTATGAACAGGAAACGCAGTCCTAACCTCTGACTCCTGTATGTAATGAACTCATAACATGTGGTGTGGGGGTCACATAACCCTCGTGGCCCCTGTTCTGCCTGGAGA
This sequence comes from Sternarchorhynchus goeldii, assembly GCA_028565775.1. Classification (NCBI taxonomy): domain Eukaryota; kingdom Metazoa; phylum Chordata; class Actinopteri; order Gymnotiformes; family Apteronotidae; genus Sternarchorhynchus; species Sternarchorhynchus goeldii. The sequence goes on from JAOXYF010000010.1 coordinate 597,496, forward strand.
AACAGAGCCGTGTAGAGCCTGCCCTGGCAGCGACAGCTGGGATAGCTGCTCCAGAGAAACTCCTCTTGTACAGGAAGGCTGTAAGCAGTGAGCAACTTTTCTACGAGTGTTTTACCCATAATTGTGCTTGACCACAGTCAGACTGCACTGAGGATAGAAATTCACGTGCTGAATTTGCTGCGAGAGGTGCTGCATAAGTTGCAGTCCAGGTACAGGGAGGCGTGTCCAGGCACAGGGAGGCGTGTCCAGAAGAAAAGCAGTCCTGGCCTGTTCTGACACTTATTGCTTTTTCCATAGCAACATTCACACACACAACAAGGCCTCCATATTCTGGAAGTGTGTGTGTATGTGTGTGTGTGTGTGTGTGTGTGTGTGTGTGTGTGCTAAAGTTCCTTGATGCTCAAGGAAGGGTGGAGGTTGCTGGAGGTTTCCAGCCTCCACTAGCTCCATGGAGGACATACTGCCCCTAAACGCTTCCTCACCATCAGACCCGACGCAGGTCTTGTCCCACCCATAAGGTTAATTAGGAACAGAATGACATACATAAAAACATAACAGAATATAAACATTAAACGTCTTGCGTTTGTAAAAGTATTGTACTGAATGGTGTTGCATTAACTGTATGAATTAACTGCTTTACCTTAAATGTTGTAACATCAATGCAAAGGCAAATATCAATGCTCATCTTTATTACCTTGTCAAGATAAACATTTTCTAATGCACTAATCTTTTGTGCACTCAAAGCCTGTGATCCAAGGAGAATGTGGTCTCTGTGATTAGACTGTGATTATACTGTCTTAGTTGAAGGGTGTGGGGCTGGGTAGGGAGAGACACCACCCCCCTCCTCCACCCTTCTCCACCGCTCTCCTTCACTGTGCACCGGCCCTCACACATGTTACTATGAAGCTACACAGTAACACATGCCTGCACTTGAAGGAAAAGGAGGCTGGAGAGGTGGGGAACAGGAGAGGTGGGGAACAGGAGAGGTGGGGAACAGGAGAGGTGGGGAGCTGGAGAGGTGGGGAGCAGGAGAGGTGTCTGTTAGCTAATCCCCCACCACCTCTGAGCCCATCTGGGCTGGACTAATCCCCCACCATGACTGCCCTCTATATGCTGGACTAATTCTGCACAGCACACGTGACCTCTC
>JAOXYF010000010.1:605868-617929 GCA_028565775.1 Sternarchorhynchus goeldii
TTAGACACCCTCACTAACTAATCACCCCATCGTCAGACACTCTGGGTTAGACACCCTCACTAACTAATCACCCCATCATCAGACACTCTGGTTTAGACACCCTCACTAACCAATCACCCCATCATCAGACACTCGGGGTTAGACACCCTCACTAACCAATCACCCCATCATCAGACACTCAGGGTTAGACACCCTCACTAACTAATCACCCCATCATCAGACACTCGGGGTTAGACACTCTCACTAACTAATCACCCCATCATCAGACACTCGGGGTTAGACACTCTCACTAACTAATCACCCCATCATCAGACACTCAGGGTTAGACACCCTCACTAACTAATCACCCTATCATGACTATCATGTCTATCATGTTCATGTTAATGTAGTGTAAAATCCATCCTAAAACATGGCTTTGATCATAACCCTTTCAATCATGATTATAATCCAAAAAATTATCAATGTTTTTGTTATTAGTGGGTCTACGTGTGTGTGTGCGTATATGTGTGTGTGTGTGTGTGTGTGTGTGTGAGGTATTTGTATATGAACTTTTGTTACCTAAACTGGATCCGAACATCCGGGGGTTTTCGTTGCTGTTTAGCCGCTTTTCTCTCGAGTGCGAGTTGCTCTGCAGTGAAGTGGGACAATACAGAAAGATGCTTTAGCTTTGCATGGCTTGGTGGCAGGTTACGGAGGGCTTCTCCGACCTTGTCTTTAACGGCGCCTTGCAGAGACCCTGGAGGTTGAGTCGGGGAACAGATTGGCCTCTCCATCTCCTCCCCTCCTAAACTGGCAAAGCTAAAGAAAAATAAAAGAAAAAAGGTTCAGAGGGATTCAAGACCATAAACACCGTCCAGTGACACAAAGATCTCCATGTCAGAGGTCACATAGCACTGACCAAAGCCTTAAGAAATTGGGAACAAAGCCTTTGGCAAACTTGCAAAGAGTGGAGTTATCGAGGGGAAGAGAAGCCCTTAGTGGATAAATGGCTGGAGGCACTTTACATTTCTCTCCCAGCCTCCCTTCTGCCTTCAGAAGTGGGTTTGAATGACGTGTGGCCACTTGCCTCTGCTGGGTTCTCAGAAAGGCAGAGAAGGGACCCCCCGAGCTCCCCACAACAAAGAAGTCCATCTCAGATTTACTCACTGCGCCATCCAACTCCTGGGGTTCAACATCAGGTTCAGCTGTACCTGTGACTCATTTCTCATCAGGATCATAACACACAGATCACTGCGAGAGAACGAGCTTTACGCAGAAAAGCTAGGACTGATATCATTTCTGAAACGCCACGAAAAGGTCTCATCCAATGAAATAAAAGCCATGTACAGGCATCGTCCAATGAGATGAACCCCATGAACGGGCTTCGACCAATGAGATGCTTGAAGTGCCATCACTGTCATGTCAACATCAGACCTTAATGAGTGAAATGGTTCTGTATCATTACTGTGTCATTCATCATTACCGCGTCATTCATCATTACCGCGTCATTCATCATTACTGCATCATTCATCATTACCGCGTCATTCATCATTACTGCATCATTCATCATTACCGTGTCATTCATAATTACAGTCATTCATCATTACCATGTAATTCATAATTACCATGTCATTTCTTAACACAAAACTAACTTATAGAATATTAAAATGTAATATTGGCATAAAGTCCTTTTCTTCATGGACTCATGATCTCTCTGATATTTTGTGGCAGTTAGTGAGAGAGACTGGCAATTAGAGAGACTGTAGGAGAGACTCAGTTAGTGATAGAGCCCAGCAAATAAAACTGATGTTGTCAGATTACATAAGATTGAATCGTACAAACTAGACTGTGCAATTTGTTTTGTGAGAACACAGAGAGAACAGAAAGAATTAACATATTGAAGACCACCCCCTCCTAGGGGAAAGACAATCGAGACCACACCCATTTCATGACAACATACTCAAGACCACACCCATTTTGTGGCAACATGCACAAAACCACGCCCAATTTGTGAAAACATTCTGAAGACCACACCATCCCAGCAACCAGGTGCTCAAGACCACAACCATCCAGTGACAAGAAGTTCATGACCACGCCCACCTAATGACACCATGACCAGTATGTCTGTAGTTCCTGGGGCAAATCTCACAACACCTGACTATCAGTGTGTTTAACCCTCATCACTCCTCTCTACTCCAACCCCCTGCCCCTCCTTGTACAGGGTTGGCAGTTAGCTACCTAGCCGTGGGAAACTAGTGATTGGGAGACTACCAGGTTTGATGCACTACGGTAAAGGTATTTGTTATGGAGCCTATTAGCACAGGCCTGGGAGATGGCGAGAGATAACACATTCGTTCACCTGCAGCAGTCTTAATGTAACATGGCATGAGGGCTGTGATAGCATACAAACAAACAAATGTTGGTACTGTCAACACCAGCACTGTCCCAATGGATTCAGGGTTACAGGAGGTTGAGGAAGTTTGTGTTGAGCTTTGGAGTGTTGTTGGTCTCTGGGGCAGTTTTGGTCTTTGAGGGGGTAGTGTTGATCTCTGAGGGGATTGTTGATCTCTGAGGGTTGAGGGAGGATGTTGGTGTCTGAGGGCTTTGATGGTATGACCTGTGAGTTCTTGACAGCGCTGTAGGTTTGGATTTAACTGCTATCATTCACAGACACTTTTTCCTGCCGTCTTCCTGCTATAAAGAGATGCATCACGCCACAACTTCTCTCTCTCTTTCTCTCTTTCTCCCTCCATCTGTATCACTCTACCACCTCTCTCTCTACTCCCTCTCTCTACCTCTCTCTCTCTCTTTCTCTCCCCTTCCCCATGGAGAGCCACTGCCCTCAGAATCAGTAGGATAGTGTGAGACTGTCCCTCTACCACCACATATTGAGGAGCTGAGATATAACAGGCACCATGTGAACAAGAAAATGGAGTCAGTATTCCTACAGTCACATCAGAGGGAAAACTTTAGTCTGATACTGGCACTTAGAATACAGTGTGCTTTGCTGTGATATGTATATGATATGTATGTGATATGTATATGATATGTATGTGATATGTATATGATATGTATGTGATATGTATATGATATGTATGTGATATGTATGTATATCACTAAGTCAGTATGTAAATTAAGAAAATCAAGCCAGCAGTACATAGTATGTTTTTCTAACCCGATTCAGATTATCAGTTAATTAATGTGTGACAAGCATGAAAACCTGAGCTACTGGTACTGATGGCCTGTGGGGTAGATAGTCAATCCCAGTACTGTATATTATGAATATTGTAGTATCAGGGCACCTCTGTGCCAACTCTACATATACCAGTACATTTATGAGTTAGGACTTATGACTGTGGACATAACACAGTACAGTCTCTAGTAATGACAAAGAAAAAAGCCTCTCTCAGCTGGTTACTAGCAACCAACAGCCATTCAAACACAAGCATAGCTGAATGTAACCACTGCAGTGCTGAGGTAAGCATGCTTTGCTTTCATACTGTCTAGTCACATCGTGTGTGTACCAATCCAACTGATGCTGTATGTAATTATATTCAGTCTCCTCAGTACTGAGCAACACTGAGCTTCACTCATTAACACTGACCGGCACCGACTAACACTGAGCATCACTGACTAACACTGTCCAGCACCTTCTTTGACCAACACTGATGAACACTAACCAGCATGGAACATCTCTGACCTACACTAACCTACAGTGACCCAACAGTGACCCACAGTGACCCACAGTGACCCAACAGTGACCCACAGTGACCCACAGTGACCCAACAGTGACCCATAGTGACTAGCACTGGCAATGCCATGGAGAAGAAGGAGCTCTAGTGACATTCACCAGTGCATTTTTCAGACAGTCATCAAACATAACTGACAGGCAGATCTCCATCAGGAAGGGATAGAATAAATCTTCAGCAGATCTCCAGCAGGTAGAGATAGAAGCAACTAATCAAGCAGGTTTGCTCAGTTTTATCAAGTTGAATAATGATTATTTTAGTTTATAGATGGCATGAGATTGCAGATCTTAGGTTTCACCTCCCAAACAGCTATGGACATGCTGAAAGCCTTTCTAGAAGGAAGTGTCCTGTTCCTCATGCTTCACTTGGCCTTCACGTGTCTGCGATGTGCAGCGTGGCCTTGCCTGGTCTCCCTGCTGCTCCAACTGAGGCGGTTATTGTCCAGGGCTCTTCCCCTCATTAACCACCCCAGTCCTAGTCCCACTCCCAGGCCAAGCCTGCAGCTGTCCCTACGACCTGGGACGCCCTCCCCTCCCCTCCGTAGATCACCACGCAGGACCCATGCTTTCAGGGCCCGCTGCACCTCTGCTCTGAGTGGAGAATAGTTCTTGTCAGTGGGAAACCTTTTCAGCTTTTTATTCTTCTCTGTTTTTTTTTTTGGGGGGGGGGTCTCTTTTTGGAGGCTTTCAGATAATATCACCATTATTTTGCACTTCAAAGAAGGTGGTCGTCTATCGTAAAGGGCTCTGAAGTTTCACAAACCCCTCTCGCTCAAAAACTCACTCACACCTTTTCCACATTGTTCTTTTATACAGCACCTTTAAAAGTGTAGTTTCTGTAGTTTAATGCCAGCCTGACCTGAGATGCCACCAACACAAACAACATAACATGTGAAATTCTGCATTGTTTTATTTTATCTTTAATCACCTCTGAGTTGTTCCTGTCAAAATAACATGTTAATTATATCATAAAGTTTCAGTGGTTTCAGCCCCCGGCGGAAAATTACACAGGCAGCAAGGAATCAAGGAATCTGCCAAAGTTCTGAATGAGAAGTTTCCATCTTTCACTTCAGCAGATCCCACTGAATCTTCCCTCCCATGTCCCTCCCCTCGGATGGTGCCGTCGGCCCCGGCCTCGCCATACGGTGGTCCCGCAGTCCTGCACAGCTCCGTCGAGCCGGGTGGGGGTGGGGGGGTTGGGCTGTAGCTCTGGCTTGGTCGGTGGAGGGGGTGGGGGTGGAGTAATCTCCGTGCTTCGGATGTGAAGCGTCGCGTGAGTGACTGTGGGAAACCTCCCCCGGCTGCTTCACGCTGCCAACTGCACACGGCCGGATCGCGTTCTTGGCTCTCACCCGGCAGATTGTAACGCTCTGGAATAACACACACTCCAGGTCAATCAGCGGAATGTGGAAGGAGAAGAGAGGTGGAGTGGGGAAAACACACCGGGAATGTGAGATTCCACACAGACAGGAATCAACAGGACTCAACAGTGAGTGTTAGAGGTGTAGCAGCTCGCTGGTTAAACATGAGCACTGATCAAACATGAACACATATAAATATTTGTACTTGTTCGGGAGAATGGGCTATGCCTCCTGCCCCGATTGTTTTAGAATAAGATACAGTATTGTCTAAAAGTGGAGCACAGCATGTATGCAAACACATTATAGCCTCCTCTCTGCCAAGAGAGCAGAAACGTCTATGTTTTCATTATCTCTATTAATCCTGTTCTTCAGAAATATCATTTTTCATTTGTAACTGGTGACACATGAGCTGTGAGAACATTTCACATTTTTGCTTTGAATCAGACCCCTTGGCCCGGAAGCTCTTCAAGTAATTGTTGATTTACAACCCAAGGGGTCACGCCACTGTGGTCACAAGACAAAAAGAGAAATAGACATTCATCTTTGATTTCTGTTACGTGGTTCTTTACCATCCCCTGTGTAATTGAGTTTTCATTATGCACTTGATTTATAAGGTTACCAAGGATTGAACTATGCTCAGTGATGGAATGTATTTCATGCTCTGGGTCAGAGCTGTGTTTAGGGACAACAATGGATTCTAAACACAACCAGGCAGAACATCTCAAATGAAGCTACAGTGATGGCCTTCAACAGCATAGTGGTGTCCTCCACCACGGAGGGGGTTAACCTCCAGCCCTGGAGAGTCCCGGTCCTGTCCTCCACCATGGAGGGGGTTAACCTCCAGCCCTGGAGTCTTGGCATTGCAGATCCAGGTCTTCCCTGGCCCAGGACACCTAACCCGGCTGATCAAGCCCTGTGTGAGCTGATCAGACATGCTGGGAGGAGGGAATCGTCCAACCTGTACAGAGCGGTGGCTGAAGCAAAGACTGAAGTATATCAAGTACACCATGTAATAAACATGTTTGACTGTAGTAGAGATACACAAGTTAATAGACACCCTGCAGCATCACAAAACATGAACAAAACCACTAAAAATATACCATGATGATCACGTTATATTTATGCTGGAGTAAGAATAAGACATCACAGTAAATCACAAATCTGCAGCGACCAGTTCAAGAAAACACTGAGAAACCAGTTTCTGAAACACAGTGTGGTACAAACACAGACAGAGCACATACACCAGCAAAACAACAGCAGCTCCAGTCGTGGATCAGGTGGGCTGGTGGGACTGTGACTCCAGTGGATCAGGTGGGCTGGTGGGACTGTGACTCCAGTGACTCCAGTGACTCCCTCTTTGATCCACGTGAACGATGAAAGATGAACTCCATCTCAGTAAGAGGCCCTTCAAGCCATGTGTGAGGCTCAGATCCAAGTGTTTAACAGGATCATGAAAAAGACTGTTTCGACTCCTCTCTCCCTCTCTCTGATCCATGAGGCTACACTGGTCTATACACAGACACTTACCTCCATGAACGCTCATTCACACTGGTGTGAGTGAATCAGGACATGTGCTGAAAGGTCTTTTCTGTGTGTTCTGTCTGTAACGTGCAGTTAGTGGTTCTTCCCCAGCCCCCACTAAGGTTCTCACACAAGCAGTAACAGGAAGCTGAACAACCAGCACCTCAGGTAGAGGAGAAGAACCCCTCCCCTGTAGGAACACCAGCTTTCAGTGTTCCAATTACATTTCACCCAGTTCCAGATGATCTGATGCATTGCCAGTAAACCTAAACTCTACTGGTGTACATGGAACGGCTGCCTGGTGTACCATACCTGCACCAGAGTCTTTTTCCTGTAATACTTCTCTCTTTAAAATATACCATTCCCTTAACCTGTAGTTATTTATCCATTTTTAAAAAGACAATTTCTGCTCTTTGCATTGTATTATTTTATAATTTACACATGATAAATAGCGTTAGTTTTTAGAGAAAAGCACGACTTATTAGTAACAGAAATGTATGCGACCCTCTTCCGGAAGGTATTAGTCGTTCTCACTAAAGGGACTATACGTCCCTCGAGCAGGCCCCCACCTATAGGTCCCCGTGCCACTGATAATCCCGCCTAGTTCCGAATACGCAATGACCTAGCTGCTATGGAAAGGACTGCGCTCGTGTGGAATGGGAGCTCTTTATTAAAGAAAAAAACTCTCTCTCCCTGCCTAGGCCTCTCTCTCTCCTGCTCACCCCGCCTTTGATCTCTTAACAACAGTAACGTCATAGTTCCAGAGCCTTATTGAGGAGAGCGATTCGTGCAGAGGGCCGAGAATCGCAGCACCACACAGCATCCGCGGAACTTCGCCGTCAGCGCTCGCACCGCTCTGAAGCCCGACGCTAGGAATGGAACACCAGCTGCTTTGCTGCGAAGTGGAGAGGAGCCAGAGAGCTTACCAAGACCCCAACCTGCTCAGCGACAAAGCGCTTCAGACCATGCTGATAACCGAGGACAACTACCTGCCTTCAACGAACTACTTCAAATGTGTACAGAACGAAATAGTGCCGTATATGAGAAGAGTTATCGCCACATGGATCCTTGAGGTTCGTGTAGCGTGCGAGAGTGTTGACCGAGTGTCCTCTGTTTAGCCCTGCCAGTTTATAGGTCCAAATCGCAGCCAATCTCCATGACAGCCTGCTATTTCACTGAAGACACCTTCGTACTGTTTGTTTTTATGTTATAAGTATAGTGCATCATATTACATGTATTTTTATTGTTGAGGTAAGAGCGTTAGATTTTTCTGGTGAGTTACTGTAGCCCTGCCACACCGGACAGGACGTTTAACCCGGAATTATTGCTTGTACTGAACCGCACTGCCGATGTTGCTAGGGTGTAGGTCGCCGCGTCCGATATACTTGTTTAAAATTGTTTATAAGACACAAAATACTTAAACAATTACAGAAAATACACATCCACGTGCACATATGCAGTCTGTCGCGTGCCAGTGCGCCATCTTTGTTTTCTTAGAAAGTAGCTAATTTGTTGTTGGAAAAAGGATAACAAACCAAAAAAAGCAAAATTAAATGCTTTTTAAACTTTTTGAAATAAAAAAGTTTAAAGAGACAAATCGTATAACTAATACTGTTATCACTGAAATATCTTTAGAATGTAATGCTTTGTCGTGTACGAGGCGATCCAGGCAAATAAATTTTTTTTATACAGCTTTCATGAATTAAGGCATATTAACATATAGGCTATTAACATTAGCACCAAAATGCTGCATTAAACGTGTAAAGATGCAAGAAAAACGAAAGGACTTTATGAGCGAAAGTGCGCGTGTTGTGGATGTTCATTTATCTGATTAATTTGGTCGTTTATTCATTCTTATAGATGGGAATTGTGATTAACATTTTTATGTAGCGTGCATGTACTAAATTAACATAAAAACTGTTACATCAAAGCGATTCCTGAATAATTTAAATTATTTTTTAAAGCATGGCGAGCTCTTCGTGGTCTTCCTACCATGTGCTTATACCTTTGTGTAGCGAAAGGCCTATTAACGAAGTTTTGACAGTTTGAGTTGAGATTAAATGCACAAGTGTGGTTAGAGATACAGTGTGTATCCTACATAATGTTTTCACATCTCCTCCTTTAGCCTATTTGGCACTTGTGTGATCCGAGTTTCCTTGTGACGACAGGTTTGCGAGGAGCAGAAATGCGAAGAAGACGTGTTTCCTTTGGCAATGAATTACTTGGATAGATTTTTATCTATTGAACGGACAAAGAAGACTAGATTACAGCTGCTTGGAGCTGCTTGTATGTTTTTGGCATCCAAAATGAAGGAGACCGTTCCGCTAACAGCTGAGAAGTTGTGTGTATACACGGACAATTCCGTTCGACCGGACGAACTGCTGGTAACAAAAGTTTAGCCCTGTCAGTGTGATGTACCATATAGCCTAATATTGTTGTTTTTATGATGAAAGATACGTTTTCGTTATTTGACATCCCTCTTTAATTTTAAGGACGCAGTAATATTAAGGAGGTGGTGGTAGTGTTGTAGTTAATCCTAAATGTGCAGTTGAAGTTAAACACTAACGTGGTGAAACACGATCGCCCTCTAGCGGCGAATAAACTAGTGTTCGACCCCCTCACTCGGACAGGAGTGGTTATGCTTCTTTCTCCATTACAGCACATGGAACTGCTCGTTCTGAACAAGCTGAAATGGGACCTGGCGTCGGTCACTCCGCATGATTTCATCGAGCATTTCCTCTTCAAACTACCCCTTCATCAGGATACCAAGCACATCATTCGGAAGCACTCACAGACTTTCGTTGCTCTTTGCGCGACAGGTATACCTAGTCCTATTGCCGTGCGCTCCTCTGTGGACATGCGTATCAGCCTTTAAACTGAGGGGGCGGAGTTGGGGGCGGGACCATGGACTGGCTACGTTGCCTCTATATTCTTCCGCACAAAGGGGTTTCTTTGTCACCTCCTATCAGTGGAATTTGTTTAATGAATGGTAAATCACTTGTTTTGATTTTTTTTACTGAAGATATGTCATTTTTTTCACTATTTACTATCACTTTGTATTTGTGCAGTGAGTTAATACTCACTGTAGTTATCCAGTGTTGTGAAGCTTTATAAAGCATCTATTGTCCTGTTATGAAGCTTTATATAGCGTCTATTCAGTGCATGCTTATGCACCCACTTCCCTGCTTCCACAAATCCCAGAATCCCCCAGTAGAATATGAGCTAGGAGGCTGGGAGCAGCTGGAATTTTGTTCATGGTGATTTTAGCAGTTGGACAGTCTCGTGTCTCTTCCCTCTGGCCGAGGCGGAAGGGGGTGAGGTATCGTGGTGGTGTGGTTGGTCTGGGGGAACTGGCTGTGTGACAGGGTGCTGGTTAAATAGCTTCCAGAGCCTTATTGGCTTGGTGTGGAAGGGAGAGCTTTAAAGAACCTGGAACGCTGGGAATGGAGAGAATGATTCAGGTCTGTACTAGCAGGAATCACAAACAGTCGTAAGAGTCTTAACAGACGTAGAGAGTGTGAATGTCTTGCTCTTTCTGTGTGAAAGGTTTCCATGTGTCCCCTCAGGACACGATTCACAGACGCCTCACCATTTTTAAACTTTTCACCTCAGATGCACTGAAGACTTTTAACACCTCACACTCTTACAGTTTTAAATTCTAAAGTTTTAAATTCAGGAGCCACAAGTTTCATTTTATTGCTGCTCTGTGGTGACAACAAACGTGTTTGGATATTGAAGCTGTGTTTGTTACTTGGGTACCCAGTAGCTATTAGAATGTGTGTGCATGTATGCGTAGGTGTGTGTGTGTGTGTGTGTGTGTGTGTGTGTGTGTGTGTGAACGTGTGTAGATGTGCGTGTATGTGTGTGCATCTGCGGCCTATGTGTGTGTGTGTGTGTGTGTGTGGTAGAGCAGCTGGCATTCGGTAGTAGATTTACTGTGTCGTCTTCCACCAGACCCGTGGAAGTGGGGCTTGGGTGATGGTTACTGCTCTGGAGGATTTAGACTGTGATGAATGTAACACACAGAGAGGGAGTCATGGAGTTCATCCATAATTCACCCTGTAGTTGTCCTCCACTCAGTGTGGCTTTCTGCTTATAATATAATGATGGTACTGTGAGTACTATAGGAGTGTGTGTGTGTGTGTGTGTGTGTGTGTGTGTGTGTGAGTGTGAGACATACATCTAGCTACTCCACTACAATACAATTAAAGGATGTGCCCTACTCTTAATAATTAAAGGATGTGCCCTACTCTTAATAATTAAAGGATGTGCCCTACTCTTCGTAATTTCAGTCAAGCTCTATGTGGGAAAACTATCCTGGACTAACTATCCTCTGACTTTAGTGAGATTCTGTGATATTTGTAATGAATAATGTTATGATTACTGTATATAATTGTAGGGAAGGAACAATTATATACAATTATATCCAATTATATACAAGGAAGCGTACTTATCTAAGTAAGTGAAAGAGATGTGGAGAAATGGGTTTCTGCAAAAAGTCTTAATCCAGTTCAGTAATTCGAGTTCAGTGATTTAATCCAGGTCAGTGCCTTTAGTGTGAACTGTGGATTTGTATTGTTGGCTTTAGTGGTTTGTTTTCTTTCTCTCTCAGATGTTAGATTCATCGCTCACCCTCCATCCATGATAGCTAGCAGCTGTGTTGCTGCAGCGGTCCAGGGTCTGCGTCTGAAGTGTGTGGACAGCAGTGTGTTCTCCTCCCAAAGCATCACTGACTACCTGGCCAAGATCATCCACAGCGACCCGGTGAGCAGGCCGACCGGGGAGATGCTGCCATGGCGATAGAAGTGCAGAGAGAAGTGCTGTTGTTCATTTGCATATCAAAGACCAATCAGAGAAGTGGTGCACGAGTCAAGTTTTTAACACTGGACGAGTGGCGATAGCCCACAGCTCAGGAACCTGCTTACAATCGTCTTATAACTTGCTTATAAACTGTTCATAACCTGCTTATAACCAGCTTATAATATATGGATGCTCTTAGCTCATAGCTGAAGAGAGCATGAGAGAAACACATTGCCCAGGCCTGCTTTAGGCAGTGCTGGACCTGCTGCCAGCCACTAAAGAACTTTATGGGTAACGGCTTGATGCCAGGGTGAAGTGCTGGCACGCGTTTACACGGTGACCGCTCGATGTAATCTAGACTCGCCCACACTTCTCCAAGCCCAGCAGAAGCTCCTTTCCAGAGCTGCCTTGTTCTATCTGGAATTTGCCGTAAGCTGTGTTCCGTGCGCTTCAGGTTTCCTGCGGCCTCTTTCATGCTGGTAAAGAGAGCTGTGAGATTAGTGCCACCTCCCACACCTTCAGCCCCACACACCTCCCTCACCTGCTCTGGATAAGAATATCTGTAGCTGTATTTGTAACTGTCGCTGTAGATGTAACTGTTGTGGTAGTTGCAGCTGTAGTGTTAGTTGTAGTTGTAGCAGTAGTGTTAGTT
>JAOXYF010000010.1:618029-636200 GCA_028565775.1 Sternarchorhynchus goeldii
GTAGTTGTAGCAGTAGTGTTAGTTGTAGTTGTAGCAGTAGTGTTAGTTGTAGCAGTAGTGTTAGTTGTAGTTGTAGCAGTAGTGTTAGTTGTAGCAGTAGTGTTAGTTGTAGCAGTAGTGTTAGTTGTAGTTGTAGCAGTAGTGTTAGTTGTAGTTGTAGCAGTAGTGTTAGTTGTAGCAGTAGTGTTAGTTGTAGTTGTAGCTGTAGTGTTAGTTGTAGTTGTAGCAGTAGCCTGCGTCTGGAAAACAAGCCCTGTTTTGCTTGCCATGCCAGTTCTCTCCAGAGACCAAGGGGGTGTGTTTGTAGTTTCCAGGAAGTCACCATGAAAGTCCCAGTAATGAATCGATGTCCTAGTGCAGTTCAGCACTCTGAAAGGGTAGTAACTGCATGTTGGGATTCTCTTCTACCTGCAGAGTGAAGTGAGTTTTAGTTATTGTCTCTTTGTCTCCACATCACCTGCAGGACTGTTTAAGAGCCTGCCAGGATCAGATCGAGGCCCTGCTGGAGGCAAGCCTCCGGCAGGCTCACCATACCGTATCCACGGACACCAAGGGTCTGGAGAAGGAGGTGGACCTGTCCTGCACCCCCACTGACGTGAGAGACGTGAACATCTGAGAGACTTTCTCCTTCGTCCAGCATGAGGAGTGCACCCACACGCCTGTTCAGGCCACGCTGTAGGCAGGGCTGTGGGTGGCGCTAGGGGCTGTGGGCGGGGCTGTGGCCTAGCGTAAGGGACTGATGCCCACCTAGTAATGTGTCTCTCCCTTCTCTGACTCATCTCTGCTGAGGGTGTCACCATCATAAACCTTTACCCCCCCCCCCCCCCCAAGACTTGTGATAGAAATATCGCATATTGCAGATACCAGTAGTAATACTGACAGCAGCAAAACTAGTTTCATTTATTCAGTATGCGGTGTGATTGTTATTTTAGATTTTTTTTTTATGGTTGAGAAGTGTGTCAGTTAGTTTCACAGACATCAGAGTTTCTACACCATACACTAAACTCATCTGTAATGGAGTTGTATAATGTGTCCTTTCAGTTCCCAGGATTGGCTTTCTCTGTTTATACCACCTTACCACCATCGCATTTAGACACTTTAAAATATTTTAATTTTGTCTACATTTTAAGTAATATCTATTATGAAACAAATGGATGTCTGCCTGTTGAGTGACACGCAATCGTTCTGAGTACCGACACGTTCGGCATCTGTGGCGAGTGTTTCTCAGCAGAGTGTGACACAGGTCGAATCTTCTCAGCTGCACTCTTCTCTTACACTCAAAGCTTTGTTGATTCAGTTCCTCCACTCTCGTTTCTGTGATCATTCCATCTTAAAGCACTTTCAGATGAAAACTTCGTACTCTGTAGTTTTGCAAGAAAATGTTCACACACATCAAACAACAAGCTGGAATGGTTTGAGAGTTACCAGAGCAGCGCAGGACATTGCAAGGCTTGTACTGCACAAGGGGCAAAGGGGTTCAGTAGTTTTGGGTTTGTAGTTTTTAGTTCCTTTTATTTTTTTCCATGGTATTAGATACCAAGCTCTGAAGATTTGTTCAGTAGTTTGGGGTTTGTAGTTTTTTCATGGCATAAGATACCAAACCCTAAATATTTGTCCAGAAGTTTGAGCTCTGCAGATTTGTTCAGTAGTTTGAGCTCTGCAGATTTGTTCAGTACCTTTGTTTCTTTTGTGGCTTTGCCTTTTCTCTGTTGCTTGAGTCATATCTAAAACATTTGCCACAATAGAATATATGAAATATATTAAGGGTTAATAACTATTTATTGCAAAATATTATCTTCTCAAGGTCAGTGTGAGGAATGAGAGAACGCTTAGTTTGAACTATTATTTAAACCTTTTACTAACGTTCTAGTCTGTAGAGTTGGTTAAAGAATCAGTTACTCAGCTGGTGTTGGACAGTGGGAGGTAATATTTTATAATGCAGTAGTTTAGTCTTTGTACAATTAAAATGTATTTTTTAATCAGTGTGCTTTGGAAAATCAGGATTAGATTGTTATTGTCCTCAGCTGTAAAATGTAAATGATTTTGCACAATCTTGAATTTGGTCTGATTTGCTGAAGCATTCGGTCCGTGTAAAACGTTCTGCTATGGAAGAAAATGAGAGCAGGCGCGTGATTGGTTGAAAGCAACGGCCCAGTCAATCGCCCCAGCACCAGCAGATCACGTGCAGCGTGTTCTCTGGGGTTGGACGCTGGGGTTGGACGCCCCCCGGCGGTGAGGGACTCTGGGGTTTCTGGGATGCTCTGCATGGAGGCTGGAGCCTTAGGGACACACATCACTCAGTCTCAACTCTCTTTACATGAAGCTGCTATCAAGGTTTTCCCAGCCAAGACTTTTAAATGGAAAAAATGCTTTTTGTTCCTTTGTGTTTGCTGCTATTTTATGAATGTCATGATTACAGTGTGGATATACTGTCGTTTAATAGGTGTGATTTTCTCATAGAAAATGATGGTGTTGTTGACAGTTATTTTGCAGTGTATTTTGTATTTTATGTGTTTTTTTTTTCATCATGTGAAAACCAAGCTATTCCAAAAAAGGAAAGAGGAAAACTAGTTCAAGGTTTCTGTGTTTGTTCTATACCTCATGCATTTAGTCTCTGTTCCTTTAGACTGTAGTGGAGTGTTTCTGCCAGCCTGTAATGGCTGGTTGGTCTTTGTCCTCAGACCTGCAGGACGTGTGGATTTATGGGGACCACTGACTGTAAATCGTTTCAGTTAAAGTACAGGACTCTAGACTGTGTCCTTGTGCCTGTCACTCTGTGATGTAGAACTTTACACCTGAGTGCACCTGTGCTGGGTTTTGAACGGATTATCGTCAGACGAGCTGCAGCCTGGTTACTGGTCCCTGCGGTGCCCCCTGTGCTTCATCGTGAACAGACGCTCCTCTTGGGTCAGATGTGATCACTGCACAATAAATGAAAATCAGCTGTGTGTCCAGTTCTGCTTCGCTCTGTTTTTCTCACAGCTTGTGCCTGGTGCAGTTGCTTTTACACACAGGTTTCACACACTTTTCTGTGTGCTGAGAGTTTCAGTGTTTACTTCCTGAGGTCTTTGGAGTTCATCACCCTCAGTAATCGGTAGGCTGGAAATGTTCAGTAACACGATGAGCAACATGCATCTCTGCCAGGAGTATAAGGACCATGTGCTGCTGTGTCCAGGAAATTCTTGATCTTACAGCCAGAATGTTTAAACATTGATTGACAATCTCTGTACTTAACAATGTACAGTATTATCTGGTAAATTAGCCATATTCCCCAAACTCTCACACACAAATGATCTCAACACTTCAAACAGCCTTGATTGATAAATAATCCTGGATTTATTCATCTGTAAATATACATATTAAAATATTATCACTCTAGACCAGCGTGTCTGTTATGTGCTGGAAATATAAGAAGAAACAGAAAAGTAATTCGGATCGTTAAAATGTTTTTGTACTGAAGGTCAATGGAGGAGGGGTGATAGAGGTTGTGAGGGGGTGATAGAGGCTGTGAGGGGGTGATAGAGGCTGTGAGGGGGGTAGTAGAGGCTGTGAGGGGGTGATAGAGGCTGTGAGGGGGGTAGTAGAGGCTGTGAGGGGGGTGAATAACACTTTTTTTAACAATTATTTTGCTTGCATTCTGCTTCTGAAACATGCAGATTCTCATCTTTATGTGAACATAAAAGTCATAAATCATCATTAAATCATTTAATCATTAAATCATTTATTTATAATTTATTTATAATTATTTTCCATATTTTATCGTGTTAAATTCTGTTTCGGGTACTGCAATAATGACCCGTGGTACAGTGTGTGTGTGTGAGAACTGCAATAATGACCCGTGGTACAGCGTGTGTGTGTGAGAACATTCCTATGGTACTGGGTCATGCATGGAATGCTTCTGATCTTCTGTTTCAGTCAAACTGTAGAGAAAATCGAATATGTTTCCACAGGCCAGCTGGCAAGAGCCACACTGACAAAGAGGTTCTCAGGTGTGTGTGTGTTCTCAGATTACCTCAGGTTTCAGGCATTTTACTAAATGGAAGTCAGAGAAAACACCTAACTTCACTTTTACTGAGCTTACCTCACTTTGACGTGCAGCTATATACTGAGTTCTGTTAAAGCTTTGAAAAATATTGTACACATTGCATGTAAAAATACAAACATTCAACTTACACACATTTATTTGTACTGCATCCCATACACTGTGGGATGAATAATTACACAGTATTACATCAACCTAGTTCCCTCTTGTATACAGCCCAGTTCTACACATATCCATCAATCTGTCCCATTTATAAGGACAGATTTTTTATTTTCTCAATGTACAAAGAGAAAAGCCATATAACTAGATAACCGAATGTTTGATGTCTAGTCTGTTACTCTGTTCTGTTCAGCAGTTCAAAGTCTGCCTAGCAACACAAGCACAGGGAGATAACCTCCTTGTCAAACCGAAACTTCAGTAAACAGCCCTGTGATGGCGAACGGGCTAAATTACCAGAGAGATTCACAATGGTGGCATGACCCTCCCTATGCTGGAGAATTCTTTGGTGTTCCTGCTGTTTATATATGTACCCAGTTAGTAGATCATAAAGTTAAGGTAGATCAATGTAATCAATGGACCTACTTCACCAACCTGCCCAAGAAGGTCACTGAAGGATGTGCAGAACCCATCTCATGGATCAGAGATACCGAACATACGTACATCAGTTTGGACTTGGTTTGTTTACATGGGTGTAAACAGCATGGTCAAACAATGGAGAAAGGAAGTTGTCTTTTCCACATTAATGAGAGACACCTGTGATCAGACTGGAGCAACTACAGAATTTCCACACCCAAAATGATTGGGAATGATTAATAAGTGGGAACTGTTAAACAATGTCGCAAGTAGATGATTTAGCAGAATGAATGAGAAGTTGTAAATATTTCTCAGATGTGTGGGATGATCCCCCACGTCACTGTAGAAAACAGGTCATACTACAACTGTCCTCTTATCAAAAAGATATTTTTTTCAGCATTGATTTACTTAATCATGGCAGTTTGCACCCTCAGTGAATGAGAAGGAGATGAAGGTTTATACCATCAGTTTGATGAATTTTCTGGAAGCAAAGGCCTGTGGTGGCGAGACATACAACAGTGTGATCGTTCACAAAGGTGCCTTTGGCTATGGGAAGAGTCACCTTCTCACAGAAATCGTTCACACATCTCCCAAGGAGAATGTGAAGTTTGTGATTTTTAGCAGGCCGTTATTAACCCTGTAAAAGTCTTGGACTTTGTGTGCATGAGGAGTTAACTGAGTGGATGTTTTCGTTGAACAGCACAGGGGTCAATCAGGTGAGAGCGCACCACTGCCCTCTGCTGTTTAAGGGCTGCACTGCGATATCACAGACCACTTCTCTTCATCAGTGCCTCTTACTCTCTCTCTCTCTCTCTCTCTCTCTCTCTCGTCCTCTGTTTTTATCTTGCTCTCCCGTCTAGCTCTCTCCCAGACCAAGTCAGGCTGGCCTCTGGTTTCTGGTGTGTGGGAGTGCCAAGTCATACACTTCTGCTCCTATCTGGTGCAGGAGACGGTGTGGCTCACTCACCAGAAGAGGGCACTGCACCACAAGTGTGCTGCGTACCTACACTGCCAGCAGTGCAGAGGAGTTTGTGTTTGGGCACAATTTCTGTGCATGAGTCTTGCTGTAATTTTGTCAGGACTAATATACCCAATTAATTAACAATCTGCCTGTTTACAGAAATCAGCTGCACTTTATTTTCATGCACACCACTGACAAAAACAGCTGTCTAGTCTTCTACAAAGCCAGAAATGGTGACCTGCTATCTAATGCTAAACCAGCCAGTCAGTTAGACCGCCGCAGACTAAAGAATGTCGTGTAAAATAACAGTGTAGTAACAGCGTAGCACGTTACGTTATTCCGTACCAGATAAACTGTAACACAATGCCAATGCACAAGCCCAAGGTTTTCCTCAGTTATCAATGGGTACACACACTGATACAGTATAAACGTGATTTTGAAAAACACGGACTACACCCAGTACCTAAGAAACGAACCCCATTTTGAGTTGTAGTTAATCATTTTCACCTCAAGATGGCAGTAGAGCACCGTCCTTCGACGCGCGCGCGTGTTTGTATGTACCCTCAAGAAGGCAACATATCAGTGCATTTAGGGATTGTGATTTCTTTGCGGAAAACTATTAAATAAAAAAAATACTTTGAAAGGTCATGTTGCCCATCATGTTGTTTATTTTACATTATAAAATGAAATTTTCAGAAATTTATATAATACTATTTCTTTTAAATGTTACATTAGTATGAATGTAGGGAACTATTTGCGTTCCTTCGTCCAGCTGCACGCAGTCAGTATCGCCCTCTAGTGGCAGGCTAAACTTGGCCACAGTAAGCGTGTAGCTGAAAGGCTCTCTCTCTCTCTCTCTCTCTCTCTCTCTCTCTCTCACACACACACACACACACACACAGCTCACCTCCTGCAACAGAAGAGAGGAAAAGTTCTGTTGTTCACCACCTCCAGTGGGGAAGATGGAATCCTGTTCATTTCACTTCCTCCAGAGTGGATGGTTTGTTAGGGTTAGGTCATGTTTTTTATGTTAGGGTTAGGTTTAGGTCATGTTTGTAAAATCTGCAAGTTGGAAGGTACAACATAGAATTCGGACTCCTTTAAAACGAATAGATTAAAGACAGCTTCATGAACACACTCTGATGAAGAAAGAAAGAACGAAAATGAAAAAGAATCAGATTATTTGATTGTTTGCGCTATGCTCAGCAATTGTCTGAAGATCATTTAATGTCTTATCAACCAACCCCTCAAAGGTAAATGGCGAAAAGAAGAGGTCGCAATCGACGTCAGTGCAGGCGAGGATGGTGGTGGTGTAGGAGACATCACTTAGTCTCTCTCATCTTTGAGACAAAGCTCTATCACCTTAGGTCGTCCCGCATGCGCTGATAGCGTATCTGCATCCCCTCACCACAACAGCGGTATGATCTGATAACACGGAGCACGTTTGATCAAGGGTCCGTTTAGCGGATAGAGACGGCCTCTTATGTATAACCGGTAGATCGGACACGATGCCTGTGTCCTCGTGTTCATGAATGAAACGAGATGGATGCGACCCAGAGTCTCTCTCTCTCTCTCTCTTTCTCTCTCTCGCCCATAGTTTTCACTGAGGACTTTTTCCACTAAACTAAAAAATTCCATTCCTGGTGGGGACTGGATAATATTTTCAATAATTTGCCATAAACACTAATGTCAAGGATCAAGGATGTGAAGTTTTGTATTTACTGAGTGGGCGGTCGATTAAAACGGCATTGTTTACATTTTCTTTATTTAACCTTCACTATTCGTGATTCTTCTTTCACAGGTGTGTAGATACAAAACAAACCTTCATTGGTCAGGCTTAGTTACAAACAAAATAGGAAAATGTTATCCCTGCTGTTGTCGCGCACGATTGTTAAGGGACTGGGGTCTTGAAGGGCGCGAGAGCTCACGTCACTATAGCGAAGCGATCAAAGTAGACAAAACATCAATTTGCCTCGGTGCACGTGCGCGTCACTTCGCGGTGGCAGTTACACGACAAACGACGGCGTTTTAAGGGGAGAAAACAGCAATGAATACGCCAAGTATCAGATTAACAGAAATATCTGCTAAAGAAGAAAATACGTCCTCAGTGGTTGTTGTTGCCCCGTATATGTTAAACGCCACTTTAGTTAGGAAATTGCCCTCGGTAATGATGAAGTATTGCGGGAATAACATTACGTTGCTTGCACATCTCTCAGTGCCACACACACACACACACACACACACACACACACACACAGGTATGTTTGTGTGTAAAATAATTACAGTACAAAATTCCTAAATTCTGTATGAAAACGAATATATAAAAACTCGGCATTGCTCCAAATGTTTTGTATATATTCACAAAAGTTTCAACCTGATAATTTTTCTTTATAAATGTTCATTGGGTCACTGTCCCAACTTTGATGAACAAACATACAGACGAATAGAGAGAGAGAGAGAGAGAGAGAGAGAAAGAGAAAGGGAGAGAAAGCGAGAGACAGGAAGGAATAGCTGAGCCGCTGACACCAACTTTCAGTTAGAAATGTGAGAACATGTTGGAGGAATGCAGTGGAAACACAGCTGACCTTTGGAGAACAGAAGTCCTATTTTACTCCTACACACACATGTGCAAACACACACACACACACAAACACACACACACACACTCACGTGCATGCACACAGTGACACAGGAGCTGCCAATCAGACAAACGATGGAGGTGTGACATTCTGATAATTAACCTCATCACTTGTGGACATGATGCCAGCATTAATACTGTAGCATTATTTCAGTACTGCAGTACTAGATCAGTACTGCAGTATTAGGTCAGTTCTGCAGCTAGAGACCTGCATGACCACAGCTAGAGATCAGCAGTCCTTTTTTTGTCCTTTAAGGAAGTTGTTGCTTTAGGGGGGTCTGTACCATTACATCAGTCTGTACCACTACACCAGTGCCATCACATGATTTTATTATGATTTTTTTTTTTGGCTGGTGATGTGTAGACGTCTGAACCACAGCCAAACTCAGTTCTTTTGCTCTGCTTATAGATGCTACTGACAAAGTGATTGGATGCTGTGCTAGTTTTTCCAAAAATGGTTGTTTTTTCCCCTTCTCCCTCTTGGAAACCACCTGTGTCGGAGACACTGATTACAGGTCAGCTCACTTCGCGGTTCCTCAGAGAACGCGTTCCAGGACCCTGCCGTGCCCAGAGCCTCACGTGGGAGGGGGTCCCGTGCCCTGCTGTGTTTGAAGTACACGCATCACATCTGGAGACCCGCACGGCCATCCAAACATGCCTGCTCACGCTCACACACTCACACAGGCACTCGCTCTTACAGCTGGATCTACAAAGCATTAGAATCATGAAGCTCACTCACTAAATACAGCTTTACACCTCAGCCCAGCCAAGAGCCAGACACATATGAGCAGGTTTGGACCTGCCTGTGCGTGGAGACCAGACACACACACACACACACACACATGCACACATACACACACACATGCACACATACACACACACGCACACACACAGGAAATACCCACTTCACCAGTGCTGATTGTTTTTGAAAAGAGAAAACATTTTCCTTGACAGTCTTTTAAATACTAATCCTAGGTGTTTTTTTCGAGTGAAAGCAATTACGGTTTTGAGAATGATTACAACCATCAATACGGAGCATCACGTTAATTTGGATGCTTGTACATACACAACTCTTTCATGTCTGGCATTGAGTAATTCCCCTTTGATGTTCACAGTACTCTTAAGATTGCTGTCGGGGATAATGAAGGGCGTTTTTTATACCCCAGGCAGGTGCTTTGGGTTTTTCTGGGCTTTGTTTTGATAATTCATGGCCAGCGAGGCGTGCCAAAACTGATGAACAACGAAGAAAGATGACAGGCGAATTGAAGGGTCGAAAGAACCAGGACCTGTGCTTCACAACCTACACTCAGCAAAATCAGTTCTTACATCACACACATGCTGTGTAGTCCTAACAACCTGGAATTCACTTGCTATTGGTAATCTTGGTAATATTGGTTATGCTCAGGGGTTTAAGTCACTCAGCTAGTTATCAGATGTTTTGCTGGTTCAGGCCATACCAAGTTACCCCTGTTGGGTCCTTGAGCAAGGCTCTTAACTCTCAGTTACTCAAGATATATGCATTCATAATTGTAAGTCACTTTGGAGAAAAATGTCAGCTAAGTGCTGTAAATGTGTGACGTGTCTTAACTGTTTTAGTTTTGATACACTGTGTGTTCCACTCATCTTATGGTGCTTGTCTGGTGTGAAAAAGAACTTCACCAGCAAGAAAGCACCTCCTTCAGCCTGATGCCTGTAACCGTTTGCTCACACCAAAGACACGGAGGCCAAATGTAGAGCTGAACAGGTGCTGCTCCGAGTGACAGGCCATGAACAGGTAACGTCCCACCAGGTAGTAACACCCAGACACCCAGAGCAGCAGTCACTGGGTGTTCTCCAGCTGAAGCACAGCTTAAACATCGTACCAGACAACTCACGTAGGACTCACCACACCTGAGGTCAGGTACCTACCAATTTATTTTTTCCAAGTCTTTTTAAATCAGCCAGCATGTGTTTTAATAAAGACTTATTTAGTCTTTAGACTTGTTTAATCAGACTCATAAGTAGCTTTACATCTATAGTTTCCTTGGATAGCTTTGGCTTTCTGTGTGTCTTTCCTGACGGACAGTCCAGGTGAGTGAGCGGCGAGGATCGGGAGAGTGTGACTTTTCTCACATCGTTCCTGCTTAACAATGTGCAGGTGCTTCCATTCATGCTCTGTGCGTTCAGCACAAGGACCTCCCAAAACATGCCTTCAATCCCAGCATCCTCCTCTCCCTACTTCCCCAGACTCATCAGCTCAGGAGTGGCCAATTAACATCTGCCTGATTTGTGTTGACACACATGTTGTTGTGGATTTCCTGAGTGCTTCCGAACCCTGTGAAGTGTTTATGGGCTTCGGCACATGAAAGCCTCCTTTGGAATAAACACTTTCAAGGCAAAATTCCCAAACCAAGACTGCCGCTAAAGAAATCAGAGTGGCAGCTGAAACCATAGTGCTCTGAAGTTGGGGATGGTGGGAGGTGTCACTCCACCACTTTGCTGGGGACCAGTGAAAAAATCCAGTACCTCAGGCCCTGTGATTTTATGGGAAAAAATGAAATCTGCTTCTAACAGTTTTTAAATTCTTAACCCTTCCTAAGAACACTTTAACCCTTCACCCTTATGTGCATAGCATTTTACCTGTAACACCTTCAGCCAGCCACCTCAGTATCTGAATCAAAGTTACCGCTACTCTTGTAGTTCATTACCTTATAAATAAGATTGCTCACCAATGTTGTTGTCTACAAATATGAGTCAGAGTGAACAACTGAGTGTGTACAAAATGTGCAGTATGAGTCAGAGTGAACACCTGAGTGTGTATCAGTGTGGAATTTGGAAATGGATCACCAGATTCTGTCTGCACGAAATCCCACGTGACTCATCACCGAGTGCTCAGCACTCCTGCCCTGCTCTCTTTCCCTCCATCTAAGGGATCAGTGCTTGCTCTCTCTATCTCTCTCTCTCCATCCCTCTTCCTCTGAGTTGTGCTTTAGGTTGTGCAAGACTCATCGCGCCTCCGGCTACAGGCCTGACGTGAAGTTATTTGACTTGAAAGAGAGTGTAAATTCCAGAAGTGTTAGTTATTGGTAGTAATGAGGAAACCCTGTATTTGTAATAAAACACACTTAGGTGGAGACACTACTGACCGACTCAGATCTAGACACAAAGCCTAGACTCCAAGACGCAGGTTTGCATGGCATGTGCCTTGCTTCAACTTTCTTATGAATAGTTACAATTACTAATAGTACTTATCATATTGTTAATGAAAGTTCTTGTATTCTGATTCAATTAATGCTTTGCATTTACATACATTAAATAACAGTTTGCAGAACTTAATTTATTACACATCAAAGTTATTTTGTGCATGGCACATACACCACGGAGCAGGAGAGGCTGGTGGAGCTACAGGCTGGTGGAGCTACAGGCTGGTGCTAACAGATATTACAATACTCATAAAATGGATAAGGGTAGGGGTTCGAGGGAGGGGTTCAGGGTTGCAAACTGTAGTTTCACCTGCAGATTTCACAAGTGTTCCTTTATCTCCATAAAACCTTTAATATCTTGCTTTCAATTAATATCATATTGTTCAGGCAGTTCTTTGGGGAAAACAAAAACAGTTTTGAATGAAAAATGACAGACAATATTAAAAAAAAAAAGTAATTAAGGGTGGAACAAACATGACTGAACAAACATGATCAACGTTGATAGTTTACCCACGTACAGACTCGTATGTAAGGTCCTCCAGATTGGACAACAGAAGAAGTGTCATGTTATCCTCCCTCCCTTATTCTCTCCTGTCTCTCTCTCCTTCCTTCCCTTATTCTCTCCTGTCTCTCTCTCCTTCCTTCCCTTATTCTCTCCTGTCTCTCTCTCCTTCCTTCCCTTATTCTCTCCTGTCTCTCTCTCCCTCCCCCTCTCTCCTCTGTCTCTCTCCCTGCCGGTCTCTTCTCTCTCTCTCTCTCTGACTGTTGTGATGTACAAAACTACAATGCTTGTAAACACTCATTTGAAAATGACATCACAAATCTCAAATGAACACTTGCTTCCATCACATTCACACATGGCTCCACTTACATCTAAATAAACCCATAAACATTATAAACTTTATAGACATTATAAACATCACCTCAAAACCTTGAATATACTGCAGGTGGAATCAATTAGAACGTTTAAAAAATGAAATATAAAATGACATTTTTAATCCAGAATCGTCTTCAACCTTCATCCAGCGATCATGAAGTAATGGAACAAGAACAGATGTGGTTTATGTGTCGAAAATCACAAACTGTTCAAAATAGCCAAGATCCCGTACAAAGGGTCTCATTCTTACTGTGACATTCAGGTGAGGTAGAAAGCAAAGATTAACATGTAAACACATCAGTTTCAGCAGTCTTCAAGAGTTCCAAGTTGGTTCTCTAACGTCGCTGTCAGGGTTATAAGGTCTCAGAATTAGCCAATTGCTGCAGTTTCTTTTTCAAACGTTTGCCCTAAAGTTGCTGGTGGAATCTGAGGAAGTTTTAGAAATCTGGTTCAGTAATGTTTGCTTGGAAAAGCCAATCCATAGTAGAGCAAGCGGTCCTTCCACAGTCGTCCATGAAGGTGCAGGCTGTTCTGCTGATTCCACCTCTTTGATCTTTATTCAAGCCATTAACATCCAAAGCAAAGTTACTTAAATTTTTATTTGTACAACAGCTACAGCTGCTATCCTGAAATCACAACTCTGTTTCATTTTATTTAAAGCATACAGTTAAAGTCTAGTCGCTTTCCTCTGCACTTCCACACTCAAACAGTGCAAATATAATATTTTTAAATCTCCCATTGCCATCTAGCAGCACATTGTAGTTTTATATACACACATAAAATGTGCACCTCCCAGTTCCCATTCATACATTACACTCTGAAAAAAGTAATAAATACTGTAAATAATCAACATCAACATAAATAAGAGACAAAAACATAAATATAAACATAAATATGTGTTTCTGGAGGGAGTGGTGAATGTTGCCTTTGAGGTCATAACTTTTTGTCCTCTCACAACATCCTGGGCAGGAAGTGGGTCACCGTCATCGCCGGTGAGACTCTGCTTCCTCGCCTGGCTTTTCCCTCTTTGTTCAGCGCCACATACAGGGCCGGATACACCGCGGACTCGTACGCATTGTAGTTATTGGCCAGGAGTGTCTCCCTAAACATGCACTCACTGCTGTAGTGCCGCTGTACAAAGAGAGACGCAGAGAAGATCAGTGGACCTGCAGGTAAAACACTCACATCTCAAAGACACGAAGGCTAACTCACTACAGGTTAATTACAGATTAAAAAGACATTTTTCTGCTCTAAAACAATCTCCGTTCCTCTGTGACGTGGGCAGTGTGCTGGACTAGATGACCACGTAGCTTCTGGGAGCCTCTCTTGCATCTTTTCACACAAACTGACTGTAATCAGATTTTACAGGTTCCTTCAGTGGGATAACGATGGTGCAGCAGGGAGTAAATCACCTGTACACAGCACACTCCATGAACACCACTACTGGACTGTCTAAGCCTTGTGAGTCTGGTTCTCTAAAAACACTGGAGGACTGTATTATTTATTATTATTATTATTATTATTATTATTATTATTATTATTATACATACAGAGCCGTAGAGCTTTCCTTTTCTGTTCATCGCTATGAAGAAGCCACTGTGGACACCGAAGAGGGTGACGACACCCCTGTCCACCGGAGAGATCTCAAGGAGACCTGCAGAAGACCATAAAGAAAACATTACCAACCACAATGACCCATGGAGTGGGTGCTGTGGCAGCCTCACTGCAGGACAGGGGCCACACACAGGCCTTCAGGATAAATCTCCAATGAATGCAGCAGTGGAAGGCTGCAGTGCAAACTACATAACGGCTAAACCTGAATTTGTCATTTTTGTAAAGATGTCATACAAAAAAGTAAATCTTCTGGAGGCTACAAAAAGAAATACAGAGTCGGTGTTGTTGGTAAGCCACTTGGTAAACCGCTAATATCATTATTCGGTTATTAAATTTATTCAGCCTCCTAAAGTTTTTTTTAAATAAAAACAACTAAGGATATTATCCCACATGAACACAAATATTAACGCTATATCACTTTAGATTGGTTTAAAATCTGGTTACAGTCCTTTATCCCTTCTGGACTTAAAAGTGGTGCTTATTAGTTGTTAACCGATTGTGTTTTAAGGGATCAAACAATCAGGCTCCAATTTGAAGTGTTCACACAAGCACGAGGCTATGCACGTTCACTCACTGTATCCATTTTCGTTATGTATTCCATTTATTTTCCCGTCCGGTAACACCTGCAAATGAAAGCCGATGCCCACATTGCAGTAGAGACGTCGGAGTCTTTTGATTCCCAAAAGATAGTCACTGTCCAGACCGATTTCGCTCTTTTCCCATGGGTTGCGCGCGAGTGAGCGCGAGTACAGCGTCTCCCACAGCTTCTCTTCTGTGCCGGTACGGCGGACCGCAAGCGGAGTACTGCGCGCGGAACTGGACAGCAGTCCAAAAACCAGCAGTGATAAGACTACCGACACCTCGCTCATATTGATCAGTGAAAATAGGGGTTGTTCATTAAGGGATCGAAGGAATCCTCCCCCCCCACCGTGTTGCTGTCAACACGACGTGTTTCGTAAAAAGAGAGCTCTCGCCTCCGAGCGCAACTTTGACGTTCCCATTGAATCTGCGCAAGGGCTCCGCGCCAAACGCTGACAGATTCTTTGAAGGTTTGTCAACCTCCAGAGTTGGGGATTCTTAGTGAATATTCCTTACGTTTGCCTCCTTTCACAACGACCGCCGTTTATATTGTCTTGGAAATGACATCACACGCCACCCACTGTAACCTGAGGTCGCTTTCTGCTAAATTACAGAACCTTCCCTACAGATGCGGACGCGCGATTAGTCAGTCGCCGCCTCGAAAACATCGTGCACGTTAATGTAGGAGGTAGAAATCCACACGTTGGCAGAGCCGAGCGCGCTTACCGGGCCGCCTGTCCGCCACGTGTGGCCAAAGTGTGACCGAAGTGTCGTAACAGACAAACATTTAAGCATCTTCTTAGGCTCCAAATTGTTAGGTCTTTGTCCTTTAGTAATTTTGTCTGATCGACAAAAGGCGAGACAGTACGATTTATCCTAATAATAGCATCAGTTAAGGGAAATGTTCGTTTAAAATGATCCTGTTTGGACCTAAAATAGTGTAGTAGTTAAATATAAGTTTCAAGTACATCACATTCACAGAAGGCATATGAGAAAACTTCAAAAGGTCTGTTCGTGGATATGCAGACCCCTGCGCGTGATTCTTTGCACCACATGGTAGCGACGCGGTCGTGTTTTACTTCAAATATGGGATTAAGAATAAATTAATTAAATCTAGACTTCTAAATTTAAGGTTCGTCTTTGGAGAGTAGATTTTTGTTTAAGGAACTTCATTAACTTGTTAAAAATGCCTTTGTTTATTTGTTAGGCAGTTTGTAGGTTTTTTTCCTTGTAGTTGTTGTTTAAAATTTTTCATTTTATCAGTTTGGTGATATTGCAGAACAGGGAACAAGTGTTTTTGCACAGGATTACCATGGAAACATGGGCTGCCCCGCCCACCAGCACCTGATTGGCTCGTGTGATTCAGACGTTCCAGCAGCATGTCCAGAAAGTGCAGACTGAGTGTTATAATGAGAGAACAGTGGCGGGAAAAGAAAACCATTCAAAACAGGTCCAGAAAAAGTTTTGGTCATCAAGAAGGCTTTGAGTGACACGCCTCCCAGTGCAAACTACTGTACTGCACAAAACATGCATGGAAGGTGCCTACCATATAATTATACGTAAGACCAGCGCAGACAGGAAAAGGTGAAGACCTGCGAGAAAACGTCAGAAGTTCACTCCTGACTGGACATATGTCCTGACAGCTTTAGTGTTTGAAAGGGTGTCTGGATATAATTATGTTTCACGATGGTGCAGACTGAAATATGATATGATAAATCTGAAATATGGTAACATTCCTTAGGAAAGCACACTGACAGGGTCATGAGATGCAAAGCCTAATGCACCATGTCTCTGCTGGGTTATCGACTGGCTACAAGAGCAATGTATTTAAAAATGATCTCCAAACGGGAAGCCTGACCACAGTTCTTGAGTACAGTGCATTCAGACAATCCATGCACTTGGAACTTGGATCAAGACTATGGAGTGAGTGGGGTGCAATAGAACAGTGGATGTGTCTGCACGTGTGGGATCACGTGAGCTGTTCTGATCAGTTCTGTACATGCTGGAGCTTCAAACACGGTACAGTGCCAAAGCTTGAACGAATGAAGCTTGTTTTTATTCTGAATCAAATATGCAAAGGATAATATAATTCATACATTAATTCAAATCATGTCATTAGCCATCTTAATTAGTTAATTAGTTATGCATCTAATTAATAGTTGATAAGTAGTGTTTGAATAAAATCACAAACTTATTCAAAATGGTTTGTTTTGGTGCATGAAACTGTGGTAAAAAGTTTAGGTGTCACTATTGATTCTGACCTCTCCTTCGACACGCACTTATGCAATATCAATAAATCTGCCTTCTTCCATTTATATAATATTGCTAAGATGAGACATTTACTTTCTTTATCAGATGCAGAGAAACTGTTCCAATGCTTTTAACTCAAGATTGGACTACTGTAATGGTCTTCTAATTGGATGATCTAAAAAGTCCATAAAAAAACTTCAACTCGTACAGAATGCAGCACCTAGAGTCCTAACTAAGGCTAGAAAATTTTATCATATTAGTCCTGCTCTCTCAGCATTGCACTGGCTCCAAGTTAAATATCGAATTGATTTAAAAATTCTTTTTTTGACGTACGAAATATAAAAAAATATAAAAAATATATTTTTTATAAATATATGAAAAATGTATACGCTTTACTCGTATAAAGCGCTAAATGTGCTCTCAGAATGCAGGGTTTCTCTTAGATCCTAGAGTTAGCATGACTACAGCCGGAGGCAGAGCTTTCTCCTTCAAAGCCACTCAGCTGTGGAACAGTCTTCCAGCTTCAATCAGAGATTCAGCCACAGTTCCAATCTTTAAATCTAGGCTTAAGACGCACTTATTTAATCAAGCCTTCAGTTAATCCACTGCACATGAAGGTGCAGAGCCTGGGACCCCCAGTCAGAGTCTTCTGGTAATCTGAGAGGTTGATGCTGTCATCCAGTCACATCATGCATTCACTCTATTTTGTGATGATGATTTGATTGGAAAGCAACAATTCAGTTGAGCTCTCATGAATGTGTTCATCTCCAGGTCCTCCCTTAAATTGTACTTTACCTTTTACATGTTTTCATATTTAACCTGCATTCTGTATCCTGCTTACATGTTTCTACAAATACAGTGTCATAAAGCACCTCGAAAATGCTTCCAGGACTCGCCGATACTCCACCTACCTGAAGCCCAACATCCACTTTGGAGGGACTGTTCAGTCTATACATTGCATTATATATATAGTCTGCTCCTAGCTGGGCTGCCCAATGGAGGATGGGTTCCCTAGTGAGTCTTGGTCCTCCCAAGGTTTCTTCCTAGTCCCTGCCTAGGGAGTTTTTCCTTGCCACTGTTGCACCAGTCTTTGCTCATTAGGGACTTGCACCCAAGCATCTGTAAAGTTGCTTTGTGACACCATTTGTTATAAAAAGTGGTACATAAATAAATTTGACTTTGACCCCCTCGGTCTGCAGTGGACACACACAATCTCACATCTCATGAGAAGTGTGTCGATTGTACTCTTGGGTTCCTCGAATGGAGCTGTATAACTTATTCACACACAGACACACAACTAAGAATATAGCACAGCATCATGCACAGTTCTGACAAAGCCATCAGACAGTGGATGTGTGCATCCCATCTGTACACTGTTAACACAGTCTCCTTCTCCATCTGTTAACACAACACAGTCTCCTTCTCCATCTGTTAACACAACACAGTCTCCTTCTC
>JAOXYF010000010.1:681217-701741 GCA_028565775.1 Sternarchorhynchus goeldii
ACAGCCTGCACGGAGCGGTGAATACAGCCTGCACAGAGCGGTGAATACAGCCTGTACAGAGCGGTGAATACAGCCTGCACGGAGCGGTGAATACAGCCTGCACGGAGCGGTGAATACAGCCTGCACGGAGCGGTGAATACAGCCTGC
Source organism: Sternarchorhynchus goeldii (assembly GCA_028565775.1). Classification (NCBI taxonomy): domain Eukaryota; kingdom Metazoa; phylum Chordata; class Actinopteri; order Gymnotiformes; family Apteronotidae; genus Sternarchorhynchus; species Sternarchorhynchus goeldii. Next base: position 681,365 of record JAOXYF010000010.1, read on the forward strand.
ACAGAGCGGTGAATACAGCCTGTACAGAGCGGTGAATACAGCCTGGGCCCATCAGAACTCTGACTAGTACGCTTGCTTTGGTGCAGGAGTAATTCAGCCTTGATGGAGTCCATGATGGATTCCAGCCCTGATAAACCCACACATATCCAGCTGAAAATGCCCTGTACTGATCTTGTACATCTCACAGCATGATAGGAGATGAGGTTTTGTTCTGAGGGTTTGTTTGTAATCACTGTCAGATCCTCCTCCTTTGACCTGTTCACTATTCATCCATCTAAACCCCGTAGCCATGGAGACCGAGCCTGTTCTTCAACTGTTCTTCAACTCTTCTTCTTTTTCTCATCTCCCCACAAACAGCCTCTACTCATCACTCTCTGAGTTTAAAGCCTGACTTTAAACCTATTTCTTCAACATGTTTCTAAATCTTTTGGTCTGATGTTTTTATTGTTATTTCTCCCCCTAATTTATGAATGTAAAGCATCTTTGAGAAAAGTGCTATGCATAAAAACACATTATTTTTTAATTCGCATTAAAATTGCTTGTTTGTTTGTTCCATCAGAAGGAGAAGAAAGACCATCAGACACTCCACTTACTCCTAACAGACTGAGCTCAGTCTGGATGAAGACCACCGTCTCCTTGGTGACAATTTATGTGCCAGTGTTTGGATGTGGGGTAGTTGCCTCAGAGAGACAATGAGACAAGGACGGTACTGTGATCTTCTGCTCAAAGTGGGAAAGGTGTCCCATTGACTGTCCCGGGAAGTTGAACACTATTGTTTGGGTATGTGAGGGTCATTCATATGCTGGAAGCATGCCCTCTAGTGGTCAGGAGTAATAAAGCAAAACTTCAAATTAACTTCATGTTACAAAACAACAAAAAGCAATACAATTTTATGACATTATGAATTTAAATGGCTTACAAAAGAACAGCCAAAAATGTCTTAACCAAAAAAAGTCACAGGATTACGTAACTGTGACAGGCAACATCCGAGGACAGTTTATTTTTAGCCAAAGGGTAAAAAATACATGGCAGGCAAACAAAAACAGAAGTGTCCTCGTCCACAGCAGGCCTGTCCCAGTGGGAACTGTATGGCAGACTACTCCAAGCAGGAAAGGGGAGTAAAGTTCACTTCTCCCAGGGAACATAAGGATGTGGTCACCCCGTCCTCCACCCACACTTCACCACCATCACAAGTTTAGAGGACAGTCACCATATATTTGGTGCTCAACCAAATCACACTACGATCCCCATAAACAAGGATGTCACACTTTAAACTCAACATTTATCTGTAATGTACATTTCCAAAAATATTTTTTACGTTGTGTTAGTAGAATAAGCAATAATACAATAACACATTAACGCTAAAATCCTCACTCAAACTACATCAGGAACAGCTGCGGTTAAAGTTGTTTTAAAGCTGTTGTGTAAATAAACACCAGCTTTCTGCTTCACTAGTGTTAACATTCTTCATGTGCTCAACAGCTCAGCATAAAAGCTCCTCAGTGTGTCACCTGGAACACTCAGAGTTTTATTTACTTCACTGATGTAATCTTATTCATCCCTTATTGTTTGATTTTAAGTGCACAATGTCAACTATGAATATGAAACAAAAATAACTGTGTATCATTCAGTACAGTTCAATTCAAATAAACTGTGTATTGTTAGTGAGCACTTGCTTCTCTCGTGACCCACTAACAGACAGCAGGACAAGGGGCTGTTAAGTCCTGAACTATACGGATTCACTCTCCTGACCCTCTCAGTCCAATGTACACCATAATGTAAACATTCAGTGGTGGTAAGCCACAACCTGTCAAAGGACCAAGTGGAACAAGAAGGACAGACTACAGGCTAGGCATCTAACCGCAGTGGCCCCTCTAGAGAAAAAAACACTGTAATGTACAAACATTCTGTCCACCCTTTCAAATCAAATTCAGGGCAAATCCAAGGGTCATCTCCAAGCAATGCCCACCAAGTATCAATCTAAACAAAACTTGAAATATATATATATATATATATGAAACTAAACTGTATCAAGTGTATCAAAATTTTACATTATAGTGAATACCCTTTGGTCTCATCTGTAAGACTATTGGACTGTAACATCGCTTGCAAAAAGACATGATACTTTGCGCTCATTTATTTAATTTCTATGTTGATTCAAACCGATGTGTAGCATATAGAGGTTTGTATAATAGTTTTAAATACATAACATGTCAAAAGTCGAAAAAAAATCTTGATGCCACAATCATAAATTGTATCGAACCTTTAAAAGTGTGTATTGTTGTACCCCTGCTGTCCCTGCTGTGGACAGAACTTTAGCTGAGACCATCTTTACACACGAGCCACATGTCCGATTTACTGGTAGATCGCTGGGTGACTTACGATGGACTCCTGCTGAACGAATCCGATATCCTCGATGCCCTTGATGTTGATGATGTCCACCTGTCTGTCTTTGGCTGGGATAGCACTGTACTGGTCACTCTTCATCATGACAGGATGAGTGGGAAGCGATCACCTGAGAGCAAGTCGAACACTGCGTTTCAACAAGAACACAGAACGTTAAAAAAAACTACACTGCGTGAGTTACACTGAGTTTAGGTGATTTGGGCAGACATCCAAAAAACACACTGTGAGCGAAAAGAAAAAGAATTAGCTAGTAAATATAATGCCAAATCGTATTACAAAAAAAAACGCTTCAAAAGAGGTTCCTCTTATGCGGTCACGCCTTTAAAGCGTCACGTCTTTCAGCTGAAAGCAACGGTTAGATGACTATAGAGATGAAGTTTTGAGAGGTGACGTGTTGAAAGGTGTTTTTAGGCGTACAGGATATCAAGTCACATCTATTGCTGTTAGTTGGACTTAATTACAAACTAAGAGTGACAGATGCACACAGAGAGAAGGAATCTATGCAGATCTAAATATAGAACATTTGTTGTCTTTAGAAGTAAATCATTTTACTCCTACATTTAGGGGCTCCAGGCAAATCTATAGTCAAAGAGATCATTCATTGTGATAGTATCAACAGCGGCAAATAAACATGGTTATCTCTCAATTTGAAGGAAACTTGCACTCAGATGCTTTTCTAAGGACAAACTGTTTATGCCAGAATTAAGAGCTAAAACGTTTCTTATGTAAGATAAGAATCATGTAAGTACGTTTACTGCATTAAATCCGTAACAGGCACCTGTCGGGATTCTGCTTTTCGCTATGTCCCCCTCTCAGGTATTTTTCTGCAGAATGTTTGAGCGCGTTCACCTCGCGAAACGCTCGTCTGGCCAAACGCGGCCGGAACTCTTCCTGCGCTGTATGCGATGTGCGCAGGCATCCCCGCTGTCTCGAGCCACTGTCCAGCTGCTCTCTATCAAATCGCTATCTCAGAGTTAAAGCTCGCGGCTACGCAGCTTCAAATGCTTTAAGTCTTTCGGGCGCCAATAATACATTTGGCAGTTTAAATAAGCAGACCAAAGGCTTAAAAGGAGTCTCCGTGGGAATCGGTGTTTGAAAACAAACAAACAAACAAAAAAAACAGTCTGTTAAAGGGGGACTTCCTTGCTGTCTAATATTAGACTCGTCTCTGCGGAATATGCAGCTTCAATTAGAATGAAACCTGTAGCTAAAGAGTGATTTAAAACAGCTGCACGAGTTTAACAGACTTTTAACACTAGTGTTAAAATTAGAAATACCTCTAAAATCTTTAACATGATTATACTGACAAAAACCCCAGTATTTAATATACAATAAGGTTTTCTTTCTGAACAACACACCTGGTCCTTTTCTTATAATGTACTGAATTTCCTGTGAGGAAGCTGAGGTTACCCAGTATAGTTGGTTTGTACATAAACTGACTTCTGTTAACCAAGTCAAGCAATACTTGGTAACACAAGCTTTGGGAGCAGAGTGCTAGAGTGTTACCACTCCCTCTGTAGTCATCAACGTCTCTCTTCGAGTGTACAGTGTGTGAGGCCTTCGAGGGAGCTATTTTTATGTTGACCTTCCAGAGCTAAGCTAACAGAGGGTCTCAGTGAAAAGACTCTCTGGGGGAAGTGGCACTTTGTAAACGGTTGCCTTCATACAGCTCTGCCACGCCCATTAGTCCGAGACTGTTTGGCTGAACCAATAAACAGGGGGGAAACTTTAGCACAGGAAACTTCAGCACCCCTGCTTTCTTTACACATCAGAATACTGAGTGCTGATTTAATACTGAATTATCACAGTGTTTGTTTAACGCTGCTTAGTTGTTTATATACATGACTTTCATATAATCATATCATCTTTATATATCTGTTTTTAGGATGTCTTTCTGTAAGTGATTTCTCACAGTAAACATGTAAACAAATGCAAAGAATTATATTTTGCAAGATAGAAATAACACTATATGGTCGCATAAAGCTTTTAAATTACTGTTAGTCTACTTGCAAATTTTTTTAATTATGTTTTTTAATTTTTTTTTTTTTTTTTTTTGCAATTAAACGTTTTTTTCCATGCGGTTACATAATCAGACCTACAGTACAAAGCAGCTTGGAGAGATGCTATGTGTGAATGGCATCGTTACAAACGGTCAAAGTCTCTTAACGACATCAAAGAACTAGAGAGAAAATAAAAGCAAAAAAAAAAAAGACAGATGACAAGCTCCGTGAGGATGCGTAATCAGACCTGCGTAATCAGACCCGATCGACCTTAGTAAGAGTAATCTATACTCCAGAATATCCTGTATATTTTCAGAATTTACTCCAGGTGACAATAACGTCCTGCTTCTCTGGAAACGTTGGGTATTTCACTGCCATTTAAAATATCTCTACATCTCTTATTAAAGTACACTGCAGTTGCTCACCTGGTATTAGATTATCTTCATATATATATATATTCACAGTGCAGTGTATACGGCCCTAGCTTTGCATTCTGATCTATAGATCTACAGGTCTACATAAGTCTATATAGGTCTCTAGGTTTCCTGCTGTAAAGCACTGTAGCCTGCAGCTCTGCATAAACCGCGAGCTGCGCTACAGAATTGTTTCCAGCAGTGACTTGACCAGTTCATTCACAAACGACCTTCTCAATGTATTCCGCACAACAAGCCGGAGTGACAGAGACAGGTGAAGTAACCAGGATGCCAGGGAGACTGCGGAACAAATGTCACAAAGCGATACTTCAGGATTAGCTAGTCTATGACAGTATTAAATCGGAATGGTCTTCCCCAACGCTGCGTCACTGTATCGTAGTCTCTAAAGAGAAGAGCAGACAGATTTTGGTAAAGCGTACACTGCATTTAGTTTATCCGCTTTCAGACAACGGAACAACGACTTTTAAAATTCTCGTTTAGTTATTTTATACACACGCTCTTAAACTTAAATAACCTTAAAGAAAATAAGCTTGCAAAAAAATTGCAAAAAAAAAAAAGAAACTAATTCTGAATTCACAAGAACTTCTGCTCCTCGAGGTTTGTGACACGCAACACGGCAGCAGGTGATGTTAGAAGCGCGAAAAGCTTTAACGCGGGATGGTGAGTACATTTATCGAGATCTTACAAAAAAAGAATGTTTTGTCTCTTCATTAATACAAAAAAACAGTCCTTTCCAAAGTCAGGGAGTGAATGAAAAATGGAGGACAAAGAAAAAGGAGATAAAGGTAAGCAAATTACTGTTGCTTTAATTTAATTTGAAATATTGTTCTTTACGCTTTTTATTTCACAACGACCACGCATATAAATATACAGTCTAGCGAAAAGACGAACATTATTTAGTTATTGGAACAAAAAAAGCAAAAACCCACCTCAAAAATAACGGACAACTCGGGGTGGTATCCACCGAGTTTGAGTAACTTATTTTAAAATACGTACCTCAGTCGAATCAGGTAGTGTCCGAAATGAGGACTACAGGTGAATAAAATCCATACCGCTCGCCACCCTCTTCAGAGCGCGAGAGGGGCCGCGTGCCTTTATCTTGTCGGTGGTAACAGCCCTCCTTCCTTTTTCTGAGAGGGAGCGCTGTGCGCGAGAGGAGGGGGGGCAGCAGGCGGACGTCCCAGAGTGATATTAAATTCTGGGTGGATTTTAAAAGGGTGGATGTTCACTCGTCAGCACCGCGCGCTCTCTGCGAAAGACACCGAACCAGCCTTTAAGCACGAAGAGCATCAGTCTTTAAATCAAGGACTCACTGCGTCACTCGCTCTAATGTGGGGGCAGCTTCTAACAAACCTGCCAGTTTTGATCGCGCTCTTGATTTATAGCTGTAAAATAATATACAGTTTTAAATGTACATTTTCATAAGCGCTAGAGTCGTCCTCAACCCAGCTGACATTTGAATATAACAGTAGTCCAATGAATTTCCTTGGGTACAGCAATCAGCTGTCTAATAAGGTGGAGTGACTAAGGGATTCAATTATTGATTCATTGACGTATTATTGCTTCGTTTTAATTTGCAGAGTTCTGTAATTCATCCAGTTGTTAGTTTAAATAGAGGAAATGGCAGAGAGCGAGCCACGCGGCCAACTCGAGAACGCGAATGAGACAAGCGCGTTATCTGCCCTCCCACGCTTAACTGCTGCCTTTCTGACCACATACAGATCCTGGGTGGATCCCCCGGAAAACCACCTACCTCCAACAAAACACTGAAAATCACATTACGGCAAATAGTTTATCAAGTAGGGGTGTTTTGCCTCTGCTTTGACCTCCAGCCAAAAGGCGAGCATTACGCTTCTCTCAGGACAAGTTATGTGAGCATTACGTGAAGTTTACTGGCCACTGCTACGCTGGTCTGCAGTGAAATGTTTTTCTGCGTTTGTTTTTAACGTTGTGTTATTAAATTAGCCTTAATTAAATCTGCTGGGGCACCCCTCTCCTCCCATTCCACTAACTGTAGGCTATTTGACAAAACTACAATAAATAATTTATTAATTAATGTTGGATGTCTCATCCTTGTTCAGTAGTTCATGCTCATGCTAAGATTTAAGCCTGACCCCTGGTATGGTGGAATTTTTAAAAAGCTCTGATAATATTATAGAGGAGACTCAACACTGCGCAGGTACCCCACAGGAACACAGACACCCATAACCAAGGATATCATGTAGAACACAGAGGTACGTGGAGATTCACATCCCTGAAGAGTCTGTGTCCTACACTCTGCCTTTAACAAGGTGGATCAGGTGCATTTAATTAGGCTCACACCTGAGATCAGCTTCAGCTTTTGCACTGAATTATAAGTGAAAGAAAAAACAGATCCTAGAACAACTCTCTTACTTCAGACTTACACAAGCAGCCCCTATCCAGGCTGGATCAGCTTTTTTATGACCACAAAGCAGTTTCTCAGTTCATTAATAATTTAACTGCATTCTACGTTTTCTTTGTTTCTATATAAGACCCTTTAAAGAATAACAAAAACCAAACAAACACATACGTTTGTGTATTCAGAAAAGAAAATATGGCAATAATAACATGCTTTCAAGTGTGTTAAAGAATCACATATACATGTGTGCTTTTGATATTGGGGTTGGATGAGTCAGGTACTTTGGTGAAAGCACTTCAGCTCTTAAGCACATGTAATGTTTAACAGACCTCACTAACTGACCTTTTTATGTAATAGACATTGACTGGTCCTTCCCCATTTCAGACTAACAGGACTGTGTATAACAGTCCTCCACACCCAAAGAACATTTTAATCCCTTTTCTTAGAACTGTAATGTACCTAATTTATAAAACATTCAACTGACATTGCAGTCGACACGTGTATTTCATTAGTGGGCCACAGACACAAAGACAGGAAGGCATCCCCAGCCGTAGTGTTGGGGTTTAAGACTCCTGATGCACCCCAAGACTGAGATACAACGAGGACCTACAACCCTGCTGTTTGTTGACGTAAATCTTCATTTCTTTAGGAAGAAGGTCTATGTTTAAATGTTTAAAGTCTTTTAGTTTATGTAGTGAATCACAAACATCTGTTATGTGTGTTTACTGTCTCGAGTCTGTAACTCCACATTGGAGCTCCATTTATTAAAAGCTGTAACCCCACCCAGTTTGTTTAAACGCCATCATAAAGGCATAAACAAAGAGACTTTAAGAGGGTTAAAGCTTGCAAGTGCAATCCAGCAAACCCTCTGGAGACCAAACAGAGGAAACAAACAACAGTTTTAATACCTTCTCTGTGTGACTGACTGAAGTTAAGTTTATCTACATTAAAACAGCTCATGTGAAACACCACTTAAGCAGTTCCAAAAAGCTACATTTGAACCAGGCTGGATGGAGGCAGCAGGAGAAGAGCTTCACTTGTTCAGGATTTAGTCTTGCTGTGTTTGACTTCTGCTCTGATTTTGTGTCATAGTGGAACTGTGATTATAAACATGCTTTTGGTTCACTGTGACTGGGTTTCATGGTTTAACTCTAGTTTGTGATGTGGTTCTGATTTGTAACATGACTGTGATTGGCTGCTTTTTAGGGAGGCAAGGCAGGCTGGTGGGGTCTGGTGATGGGTGGAGAGTTCACACCAACTGTGCAGAAAACAACCAGCATAGAACAGGCCCAATAGGACAACACACACACACACACACACACACACACACTATGGAAAGGACACACCCAAACACCAAGACCCAAACATCACCCCTCCATCACCACATTAGCATTGTAAGTATTCAATAATACATTTTCATGACCATCTGGTTTGGAAAATGACATTAAAATGACATGTTTATTTACATGACGACCAGCAGCTGAAAAGTGGCATGACTGAGTAAACATGGTTCTAAGCACATGAATCTAACACAAAGACCTCTTCAAGGTGAGATGAGGAGAGGGGCTGGTGCTGACTCAAGACCGCCCCCTCAGCTCTGCAGGACTCTGTACTCTTCTCATCACTTGTAATATATTGTATATTTGCGTCTAAAGCAAACTCCTCTGGAGGGAGCAAATCAGAATGTGAGGAAACTCTAGAATCAGGTTGTAATTCCAGAACAGCTGTAATTCCAATCTCTAGAATCAGGTTATAATTCCAGAACAGCTGTACTTCCAAACCGGAAGAAGTTGTGGTCTAGAAAGTTACTAAAAAGCTGATGAACCCCCTCCTCCAACACTCACCTCTGGAGAGTTTCCTGTAACTAAAGATAAACAGTGGCACAGAAACATGCACATCAATCATAAAAACAAAAACTCTTAGGAATCTATGAATCTATTGATTTTTGGATTAAAAAACACTCAAATCTATTGTCCCCTGATCCCTGTCATACAAATTTGAAGCTCTAGACAAGCAACAGCCAATCAATGTCACTGATTCAGATGAAGTTGCCATCTATTACAGAAGATTGAGGGGTGCAGTATAGGTTACTTATCTTAGAAGTTTAGCCTGTATCCTTAAAAGAATCATGTTCTGTACACAGATGGAAGTCTCATTGCAAATGGACGTGCAGCTCAGGAAACGTGTGCACGGATGTATCTGCGATAGTAAATCTCCAGAGCTTCTCCAATGCGTTTTCTCACAGTATGAATGGATGTGGAGTTTAATGAACTCCAGCTGGACTGGAGCCCCGGGGTTCTCAGGGTGGGAACCAATATTTTCCAGTACCTCGCTTGTTCAGGACAAAAAAGCAGGGACACCCAGTGGCCAGAGGTGATCAGCCTGACACTTAAAATGTAGAGACGTCACACCACTGTTAGCAGAAAGACCACGATTTCCAAGCCAGTAAAATGGCAGGAAAATGTTCTAGGATCGAATGTAAAAAGTGTCATCCCTGTCAGTGGGGTGAGGGTCAGGGTCAAAGTCAAGGCCACAGGTCAGAGCTGTTCACTCCAGCAATGACTTGTGGGATACCCACATTCTTCAGACTTCTGCATCTTGTACAAACAAGTAATAAGGTGCAGCAGAAACAGTAACTCAAATAAAACGTTTTAATTAAATATTCATAGAACATGTGTCCTTTAGGAATATTATGTAACATACATAGAATGGATCTTCAGAATAACCATCATCATCCTGGCAAATACTCCACTAACCAAAAATCAACAGGACTGTAACAGCTTTTCTGTTCAGTATCTGTATTCCAGCACTTTGGATTTAATGAAAAACAACAGCAGTATGGGACTGGCTTTGCACTGGAGGAAGATCATATTTTCTGAACAGGCATTTAAGCAAGACAGCTGGCAAAAGGCCCTCAAAACAAACACAAAGTGAAAACAGCCACATCTGGAAAGGGGACACAAACTTCCAGAAGTCACTGATTTGCACTCAAGTACTGAACATGACAATTTTATTTCATGTATTTATTTGTGAATGACCCATAGTTGTCCACGACAGACTGTGTGCTCCAACAGGTGAACCATAGAGGCTGTGGTTCCCGTGTGGTTCATGAATCATGCAAAAATACTCTCAAAGCCATCAGTTTCATACCAAACTGAGCTGGAATACAGAGCAAAAAACATCACACTGTCCAGTTATTTATGAACTGCTCCATTACGACTGAAATATACAGATTATGTCATTATTGTTAAAGTTCTACACCATTAATGTTCTACATGGTTTAAAAATACTCTCTTACACTGGCACTTACATTTGATATATACAATGCATTAGTAACATATTAGAACGTATAAATCTCACAATCGAATGTGCAAACAATCAGACAGTATGTTGGGGTTACTGTAGTGGTCTATTAGGATGGCTTGTGTTTACATTTCACACACACACACTCACCAGCCATTTTATTAGGTACACCTGTTCAACTGCTCATTAACATAAATATCTTGTCAGCCAATCACAGGACAGCAAATCAATGCATTTAGGCATGTAGACATGTTCAAGAGGACCTGCTTAAGTCCAAACCGAGGATTAGCGTGGGAAGAGAGCGACTGAAGTGACTTTAAACATGGTTGCTGGAGCTGGGTGGTCTGGTTTGAGAATTTCAGAAATTGCTGATCTGTTGGGATTTTAACACACAACCATGTCTAGGGTTTACAGAGAATGGCCAGAAAAAAGAGATCCAGTGAGCAGCGCTTCTCTGAGCATAAATACCTTGTTGATACCAGAGTTCAGAGGAGAACGGCCATATTTCGATGATGGACAACATTAACTCAATTAACTACTAAATAGCCACTCATTACAACAGTAACTCAAATAACCACTCATTACAATTGAGGTATGCAGAAGAGACTCTAAGAATGCACAACATATCAAACCTTGAAGCAGATGGACTACAGCAGCAGGTGAACACACTGAGTGCCACTCAGGCTCATCAAAACTGGACATCAGAAGACCTGAAACACACTGGCTGGTCTGATGAGCCTCATTTCTGCTACGACATTCAGATGGAGGGTCAGAATTTGGCGTAAACATGAAAGCATGGATCTATCTTCCCTTGTACAAACACTTCAGGCTGTGGTGGTGTAATGGTGTGGAGGATCATTTCTTGGTACACTTTGGGCATGTTAATAACAATTGATAATTGTTTAAATAGCACAGCCTACCTGAGTACTAGCAAGGTGAACCTAATAAAGTGGCTGGTAAGTACGTGTGTGTGTGTGTGTGTGTGTGTGTGTGTGTGTGTGTGTGTATAAAATTATATTTAAAGACCCAAATCATCAGTTTGAACTGGAGAACAGATCTGTAAAGACAGAGAGCTGCTTCCTCACATCTCACACGACCCTCTGAACTGGGTCCTTCCACTAAAATCACAGATTTTGAACATAAAGGCAAACATCCAAAGTGCAATGGAAGTATATTAGAGTGCAGCTCTTCAGGACAGATAGTGGTTAGAGAGAGTACAACTGGGACGATCCATTTGATTATAAAATCACTGCCATCATAAAACTACACATGGAAAATGCCTCCGTTTTCTCTCATTCATGAGTCACAACATTCACAACATGGTATTTGTAGTGTATCTACAAAAAGAGTTACTATGAGAAGAGGGGCACTTACACATTACACTGCTTTTACATTAGAACATATATACATTATACAGAGCATTTAGAAAATACATTCATTTATAAAACACTTAAATACTTTATAAAAATAAAGTTACCATTTTTTAAACATCATTTTGAAAATCTTCATTCCTTGTTTAAATCCATATATTGGTGTCTAGTCTTCAGCGCCGGGTGTAAACAGCATCTGTCCAATGGAATAAAAAAATTAAACATCACACACACACACACACACACACACATACACCACAACCACATGAAACACACACACACACACACACACACACACACACACACACACACACACACACACACACACCACAAGCACATGAAACACACACACACATACACACACACACACGCACCACACACACACACACACATCATAACCATGACAGTGTCATCCACGTGCCTCATCACACACGTGCTACAAGTCTGGGTCCTGTCCTCCCCCACCTCCTCCCAGTCTGGGTCCGTCCTCCCCCACCTCCTCCCAGTCTGGGTCCTGTCCTCCCCCACCTCCTCCCAGTCTGGGTCCTGTCCTCCCCCAGGTCCACCCAGTTTGGGCCTGTCCCCCCCAGCTCTCCGCAGAGCAGCAGTACTACGTCAGTCTGCAGCTACATGCCACACAATATCACACGTGGGTTACGTGACTGTGGAAATGCCAGCCGAATAAACATGGCCATCTGCAAAGGAGAGAAAGAGGTGCCCACTATCCAATATCCTCCGGGGTCAGAGGTCATGTGGCACAGCCTGGGTTGGAGGCGACACCTGTGTGTCATGATATGAAAGCTGGTGGTAATGCTGACCTCTGTGGTAATCTGGAACCACGTTCTCGTAGACGGGATACAGCCGGTTCTCCTGTTCCCTCTGCAGCTGCCGTGCACGGAGCACATCTCGGACACACTGGTGCAGGTAGGTGTACTGACTCTGGGAAACACACACATATGCACATGAATAACATTAATTATCTAACAACTCTGAATGTAAGATGAATTTCTGTGTATTGTGTGAGAGGCAGGGCCAGGGGTCAAGGGTCAGGGGTCACCTCTGTCTGGACCATGTGAGAGCGGTGGAGCCGCAGGTCGAACACGGACCCATAAATGTCCACGATGTCCTTCGTGTCCAGCTGCTGAAGGACTCGGTCCAGGCAGATGAAGGTGCCAGTTCGGCCCACCCCAGCACTTAAAAAACACACACACACAAACACACACACACACCCATACACAAACACACACAAACACAAATACACACACACACACATAAACACAAACACACACATGCAGTCACACGCACAGAGTATCAAGACAGAAGATCACCCACAATGTCAGGAACAGTTTTAGGAGGCATCAACAATCCTGCATGATCCAAGTGTGATTTTATACATGTGTACCATGATGAACTACACACACCACACAGAGTGAACTACACACACCACACAAAGCACACCCCCACACCCTGGTCACCTGCAGTGCACCACCGTGGGCCCCGAGCTGGGGGTCCTGTTGATGTAATCCCGCACGGTTCGCACAAACTGCACCAACGACTGCGTGGTCTCAGGAACACCGTGGTCCGGCCACACCGTATAGTGAAAGAGACGCACCACTCTGGAGTAATTCAGCTGTTCCTCCTGCACACACAAACCGACTGGGCTGAGTGTGGAGGGTGGGGAGTAGGGTGGGCAGAGTGTGGAGGATGGGGTGTAGGCTGGGCTGAGAGTGGAGTGTGGGGTGTATGGTGGGCTGAGTGTGGAGGGTGGGGTGTAGGCTATATTTATACACTGTATATACACACACACACACGACTCAGTAAAGGACACTAAGAGGGTCGTACACACATTGCAGATTTTGAATTCCCGAATGGTCCATTCTGGGAGCACAGACTCTGAACGCATCTGGACTATGAGATCTCCATAGTACAGAGAATCCTGATCGAAGGGCCAGTAGTGGTCACATTTTACCTGTATGTATGACAAGACCCACACATACACACACACACACATGCACAAAGAACAGCTTAACAAATCAACTTCAATTTGCAAAAAATGCGCCTACACACTCCAGTAGAGTAGACTCTCCAGTACTCCCATGACCCCCACAGAACCCCACAGAACCTCACAGAACCCCACAGAACCTCACAGAACCCCACAGACACTCCTGTCTCTTACCCTTCCTTTCTCCACACACTGCGTCACCATAACGACATTGTGCACATTCTGTTCCCACACCATCTTCCAGAAGTCATCTTTGGTGCCAGGGAGGGGGCCCTGTGTGGCAATGTACTCTCTCCTGAAGTTATTCCCCTACACACACACACACACACACACACACACACACATGAATAACACTGCCACCATCACAAATGCCACAAACAAAGCCCACCCTCTTAATACCACCTCTAAAAGCAATCCAACATGAAGCTCAGTCCGGACAATTATGTCTGGAGTATTTCGATTATTTCAGTGGTACTGACCCACATTCAGAAGACGTATACACACACACACACACACACAGAAACAGTGAAGATTCCCCTACAGGAATGTAGCTGGCATTGATGTAGTCTGAGCATGGGTCATCATCCACACAGGTCAGCTTCACTCTGGTGGAGTCGTCTGGAGCACAAACACAGAAACACATCTGCTCACACACCTCCTCACACACCTGCTCATACGCCAGCTCACACACCTGTTCGCTCCCGCCCAGGCCCCCACACTCAGGCCCCCCTGCTCACGCAACTGCACACACCCACTCCCACAGATCTGTGGTGAAGGTCTTACATGGCAGGATGTTATTGTACCGGTTCTTCCCGCGGTTCTCTGGCAGTAACGCGGCGTCCATCGGCTGGTTACGCCCCACATCTTTCAGGTCCTGCGTGCAGAGAGCAGAAGTGAGCGCTGGAGAGCAGACACACAGGAACACACACATCTCGCACGTCTCACGGACGTGTCGTTACCTCGTACTCCTGGGACAGCAGGTAGTTGGAGTCGGCCTGCAGCTTCGCCAGGTGAACGTCAAAGTGTAGCAGTTTGATGGGGCTAAGAGGGAAATGTGTCAAAGGTCAAATGACAGCCGAACGGACACTACTAGGACACTGGTGGCTCATATTCCACAACTTCCACAAACAGTGAGGTTTTTAAGTCAAAAGCCACTGGTGACCAGGGTTAACAACATCTGGAAAAGCAGTGATACGGAATGACATGACTGTGTACCTGGAGATGCGACGATTCCTGAAAAACAGTGTAAAGAAAATACCAGTCAAATCTGATACATATGTAACACTTCACATAGCATCTGTGAATCTGATACATACGTAAGTGTGAGTGTGTGAGTGAGTGAGTGAGTGAGTGAGTGTGTGAGTGTGTGAGAGTGAGTGTGTGAGTGAGTGAGTGAGTGAGTGTCTTACCCCCTGATGGTTGAATGGGGTCCTGTGTTGGGTCTCTCTCTCCTCACACTCATCCGGACCACAGGCTCCTGCACACTGCAGAAACACAACACACACACACACACACACACGTCACACAGATACACACACACACACACATTAGACCCACATCAGACACATGTTATACATATAAACAGACACACAATGAGAGGGCATCACTGAAGCCAACACTGAAAACACTAATTACAGTAGCCAGGAACACAGCTGATACACACATCACAGATCACAACTGTAACTGCCTTTGCATCTGGATATCAATAAATAAGTAAAGAAATACAAATATATTAAATAATTAAGAAATAAAACCATCATAATAACCCAGTACATCAGTGAATACAGAAGTAATTCATAATAACCCAGTACATCAGTGAATACAGAAGTAATTCATATTTAGTGTAGTGTTGTGTACAACAGAACACAGAATAAATACAGTGTAGGATAATATAGAGATAATTATTCACTCACACTTTATGGGACTTGTGTTTATAGATGAGCAGGACTGTGATTCCCACCATGGACAGGATGAGGAACAGACCAGCACTGACCCCCTCGATAACACCCCCTAGAGGCTCTGGGGAAAACACACAGCCAAGTGTTTAATACACACAAACACACATGCGCATGGTGAGGAGAGACACTGGAGAAGGGTGTGTAGAGTACCTGTTTGTGTGACTAAGGGCAGAGAGAGGTATGTATCAGTGTATAGTGGAGAGGAAACCTCAACCTGCACTTCATCAAACAGCTGTGTGAACGCACGAACACTTAGCCTGAAACACATAGGGACAGAGAGAGAGAGACAGAGAGAGAGGGACAGAGAGAGAGAGAGAGAGAGAGAGAGACAGGGACGGAGAGAGAGAGAGACAGAGAGAGAGGGTCAGAGAGAGAGAGAGAGAGAGAGAGAGAGACAGAGAGACAGACAGGGACAGAGAGAGAGAGAGACAGAGAGAGAGAGAGAGACAGATAGAGAGATAATGTGACAGAGAGACAGATAGAGAGAGAGATAGAGAGAGAGAGAGAGAGAGAGAGAGAGGATAAGTAGACAGTGTTTGACAGCAGAGGAGACAAAGACATGCACAAATAAATGAGGAAACATAGACCCTTTAAAATAACCAGAAAACGTTTAAAACAGCCAGAAACAGCCTGGGTTTAAAATAACCAGGGGCATTATCGAACAGCCCCGTCTAAACTGATGTGTTTAGTTTAGGAGGTGCTGTCATTACCACAAGCAGAATCTGAGGAACAGACACTTCCACCGGGGGCCACAGGGAGGCACCATTGCGCCGTGTTTAGCCGGACGTGTGGTCTCACCTGTACGCTGTGCTGGGCTTGAGCGGCCCGTCACAGTACACGGCCTCCTCCTGCCCCGCCTGGGTGGGGGTGTGTTCACAGCTGCCCCCCAGGCTGGCCGTGCCCGAGCCCAGCGCCAGGTCGAAGCCCTGGCTGGCACTCTCAGGACCCTCGCTGCATTCACTGTGGAAGTAGCCCGTCTGGTACACCTTCACCGAGCTGTTGCTCCAGTAGTTCCAGTAAGACGGCAAAGGGTGCTGCTGTTCTGGTTGATGGTCTTCTCTGTCTGCAAAGAAAATGTGTATCTGAGTGTCAGATTAATTGTGAGCACACAGTTCCACAATAGCAGGGACCGAACACTTAAACAGTTAAAGCCGTTTATCGATTTTGTTGAGAACACTGAACTTTTCATTCTGATCACTGTGAGTAAAATAAATCATCTATGAATATCATGGGTTCTGTGATTAACCACTAAACTTTCAGCACAGTACAGCTGACACAAGGCCTGCCTGGTGGGAGGAGCTTCGGGGAGAAACGCTTCTGCAGAGGAGGGGAGACCGAAGGAAATGGGTGGAGCCCTTCGGGTGGTAAGAACCATAAGAACTGACGTAAGAACCATAACACTGATTACAACAGCTTTAAACTTCAGTGAGACTGTTGTTAAATGACAGTGAGACTGGTTAAACTATGGTCTAGTGAATCACAGATCTACTGATGGACAATGATGGCTGACCATCAGATTCAGCCACAACGATGGTGAAGAACTTCACAGCGCCGTTGACATCACTGAACCAGCTGCAGTTGAAGTGGAAGAGGATGGAAGTGGTGGTGATGTGCACCATCCTTTCATTGACGCGGGTGGAGGCTGGGGGCTGCGGGGGGCCTGCACACACACATGCCTCGCAATTACATCATATTTAGCTATGACATCACTCTGAGGTCATAAAAGGTCATGCCTACCCTTCACCTTAGCATAAAACACACAGGACAGCTTTAGTATTAATATTAATATTTAATTTTCCAGTTTCATACTACAACCACCTCAATGGTGGATATTTATTAAATATTTCAGTTTTCTGCTAAATGTAATAATATTAGAGAGACACTAATCCTGAAGCAGCTCTCCTTTCCCACCACACAAGGTGATAGATCTTACGGTCGATCATGGTGACCACGCTGTCCTCGGCCGCCTCACTGGTCATGGTATCGGAGATGACCTTCACAGAGATGCTGTAGTGTCTGTGGGGCTCCAGCTCGGTGATGTGATAGAGGGTGGTGTCCCGGCCCGTGCGCCGCGAGTACACCAGCACCGCCACGTCCTGCCGGGAACACTCTACCGTGTAGGTGTCGAAGTCGGCCTCCGGGGGGCTCCACGAGCAGGAGATGGCCGTGGAGCTGAGCGGCCGGCAGTGCAGATTCTGGATCTTCTGCGGCTCTGAAGTGCAGGAGAGGAAACGTCAGCACAGTCACGCATTAGTGCTGGGAGAACGCGCATGACACGGTTCAGGTCTTTTGATGAATTGTTTGCAGTTAATGCCAATACATCATACTGTTAGCTGTACTTCATACATCATACTGTTAGCTGTACTTCATACATCATCCTGGTCTCTAATCCAGAACAGGATTTGTGATTTCCTTGTTCTAAAGGAGTTTTTTTTAATGAACTGTGAGAGATGCATTAGGAACAGTACATGCGGTCCCAGAAACTGGACCAGAACCACTGGACTATGGGCCAGCAGCACAGCAATGTACAGCTGTGTTCAGCAGCTCTCAAACCAGTCCGCAGAACATAGCGCACACTCCACATTTTTGCTCCAACCCAGCTCCCACTACACCTGTGTCGGGTATTCAGTGCTTTTAAATGACATGGCTCAGGTGTGATGAGGCAGGACAATGCAAAGGCGTGGCCTGGCTCGGATCCTGGGCCTGGCCTGGGGGCCCAGGAGCAGGCTGGGGGTCTGTCTTCCACTCACTTGTGCGGATGCTCTTGTAGATGGGCTGGCTGTAGGACGGCTGCCCACCAGTGCTGCTGACGGTGCGGAGGGTGAAGCGATATAGCCGGCCGGGGTAGAGCCCCTTCAGCAGCCGGCTGCCCGCCGTGCGGATGTGATAGGGGTTGAACACAGACAGCTGGTCCCTGGGGTTCCACTGCAAATCGAAGTCATCATAGTCTGTACCGTCCGGGCCACTCCACGTCATCTCCAGCGACGTGTTCGTGATCCCTCCGAAGGAGAAGGACAAGGGCGGCTTGGGGTCTGTGTTCAGAAAGAAAACCGCTGGTCTGAGATCAGTTAGGGAGGTGTTTTCAGCTATAAGTTTCACTCTTGCCCCAAGAAGTGCTGTAAAATTAGCCAGTGAGTGGGAGCATGTATGTGGCCTGTGAACAGCAGACCTCCTAAAGTGGGTGGGGTCAGTGTCTATAGCGCACCTGTCCTGCCTTGGGCGGTTGCCATGTTGGTGAGATCCCCGCTGCGTGTGAGGACGGCAGCAGAGTACAGCCTCCCAGGAACCAGCTGGCTGAAGGTAGAGCCGCGACTCACAGCGCTCAGGTTACGCTCAGCCTGCTTCGATTGGTTGAGGTTATAGAGGATGAGGGTGTAACCACTGAGCTCGCCCTCCGCCCCCTGCCAGCTCACCCATAGAGTGCCGGTGCTGTTCCTGCTCTCCATCCTCAAGGACTGCACCTCCGCTGGGACTACAACAACAACATCATCATCATCATCTTCTTCATCATCCCCATCATCATCATCATCATCATCACCACCATCAGCAATAGTGCTACATTTATACACTACTATGTACAGTATTATGTCTTTTTCAAACTTAGTCTGTTTACCGTACAAATTTTACAATAATACAAAATAATACACACATATAGTACCAAAATCTGGTAATTTAAAAGTTTTAAATGCTCATTAAACATCCAGAACCTCAGTGATGTTTCCCTATTATGAACATGATGACACATTTATGTATTGAAAAAATATTACAGCAACTCTGTTTAACTTTATTTCCATTATGTTATAAATATTAGAATTATGTTTTCTCTTTTGTATTGATGTTGGAACTGAAGTGGTGGAACATGCAGACATCAGTAGTGCTGGAGTCCAGGAGAAATGTTCCCCAAATCCATAATACGGGGTAATACAGGACAATACGGGGTAATACAGGACAATACAGGGTAATACTGGATAATACTCAGTTCAGTACAGGAAGAGCTGCTCCTGGACTACCTGAACATCACCTGCCATTCCACTGGAGTGTTACACGTTCCACATAGAATTTAAAAAGTGCTCAGAACAAAGAAAGAGAAAGAAAACTGTCAACATAAGCAGTGCTAATATCATCTTCACCTGTGTTTAATACTCTTCACCTGCGTTTAATAACTTTTCACCTGTGTTTTAACACTTTTCACCTGTGTTTAACACTCTTCACCTGTGTTTTAACACTTCACCTATGTTTAATAACTCTTCACCTGTGTTTAACACTCTTCACCTGTGTTTTAACACTCTTCACCTGTGTTTTAACACTCTTCACCTGTGTTTAATAACTCTTCACCTGTCTTTAATAACTCTTCACCTGTGTTTTAACACTCTTCACCTATGTTTAATAACTCTTCACCTGTGTTTTAACACTTCACCTATGTTTAATAACTCTTCACCTGTGTTTAAACACTCTTCACCTGTGTTTTAACACTCTTCACCTGTGTTTTAACACTCTTCACCTGTGTTTAATAACTCTTCACCT
>JAOXYF010000010.1:713736-723757 GCA_028565775.1 Sternarchorhynchus goeldii
TGGTAGGGACAGCGGTAGCTGCATGTATGAGGCTTGTGGTTGCACTTGCAGTTGTTTCAGCATGGTGGGTGCTGGTTTGGGCAGTAGGTCTCTCTGTGATGGGGGATGTCTGCACTCCTCTTACACTAACTGTCCCTGAACCACTACTGTCTGTGAAAGGTAATGCTGTACTGAAGGCCTTCCCATCTCCGACTGCTGTCCGAGGAGATGCAGTGAATGAAGATGGAGGGGCAGTTTTAACATCTGTCTGAGCATCAGATACCGAGAGGGTTTTAGCTGAACTATCGGTTATAATTTTAGCCGTTGATGGATCTAAAATATCGGTGGCAGAAATCGTTTCTGTAGAACTTGATGGCTGGGTGGAGTTCATCATGGCTGGAGCCCTTAAGCTCGTGACAGAAAACACAGTTTCAGGATCAGTGACTGGAGTGAGAGACGCAGTTACTGCCCTGCGGCTGACTCTGGGATTATGGGTCTTGGAGATTGACTCCGGAGTCCGAAGGCGGAAGTTCTCATGAGCATTCACTGTTTGGTGGATGTCTGTGACATTACTCATCTCATCTCTCATCTCACGGGGGAATTGTGTGACAGAGCTGTCTGAGACTGCTTCCTGTCTCTCTGTGTTAACATGGCCTGTTGTGAGAAGTCCAGTCTTTACTGTGTGAGGTGACCTGTCTTTACGAGGCACTACCCTTGTGGTCAGCGCCGTGGCTGCACCGGACCCAGTAGGACCCGTACTACCAGTCCTCTTGGTTCTGGCCACAGGTCGTGGATCAGTGGTGACAGGGACCCTTGCTGTTGTAATCTGTACTGAGGTTTTGCTGGAGACTGTTGATGGACCTGCTGAAGGACCTGTTGATGGACCTGTTGAAGGACCTGTTGATGGACCTGCTGAAGGAGCTGTTGATGGGCTTGCTGAAGGACCTGTTGATGGACCTGTTGAAGGAACATGATTGGTTTCTCAGAACACTGTGCCCCAGTTCATTTAACATTCACAAACACAGTCATGTATGTCCACAACATGTCTAAAGACATGTAAATAAATACATTACAATTTTTATATACAATTAAAAAAATGTATATACAATTTTACAATGATTGTTTTCTTATTTTTTTATGTTTTCATAACCTCTTAAGCCCTTTGAACTACAAAAGAAATATCTTAACTGACATACTGAAGCTGGTCTGACTCTTCTGCTGTGAGCAGAAATACTGAAGACTTTCCTTAAAGAGCAGCAGTAACGCAGTGTGGGAGTGATCAGTTTCTGCTGCGCCAACTTTAACAGGAAAAAATCAGTGCCTACGACATTCCTGTGACGCTGACACAGAGGCCTTGAGTACAATGTGTGAGGGAAGTTGATATCAGGAGCCCACCCCACCAACACACACACACACACACACACACGAACACAAACCCCTGAACCCAGAAACCTTCCATAGTTTATCATATGCCACAGCTGTGATAAATTGGATGTTCACCTTTAATTGTTCTGCCCATACTTTTAAACCTTTGCATGTTGTAAACAGGCTCTTATTAAAACATGAGAGGTTATATACTATAAACGTGCTTATTAAAACATGACGGTTGTACTGAAAAGTCACGTTTTCATCTTCTTCTGTTTACTTTATTACAAGGAGTCTATTACTCCACCCAACATATTTTGTGGATCTATGTAACCTAACCACACAAAACACCACCCTTAATTTATTCAGAATATCTCATATGTATACTAGTTGTACTTCTCACATGAACATTTTTTACCTCACCTGCGGATTGACAGAGAAACGATAGTTTCCTTTCTCCCACTGAGTTGACTGTGTACATGGTCCAGTTGGAATACTTCGGTTCGGACCGAACCACGGCTTGTATGCCCTGCTTTCTCAGATACATGGGCCATTCCGCCAAACCGAAGGTCCCCCGTTTGTCGTAGCACATCCATGCAGGTGCACTATTGCAATCTCTGATCTTAACTATCCGCGCGTGGCGCGGGAGAGCTCTGCTCGTGTCGGCCCAGAGGCACCCGGACTGCTGATGCGCGAGCTTCATGTCACTCCTCCATCTCCACTGCTGACAGGGGTTTGTAACATTACACGTTTTGAGCAGAACTTCGTTCCTCTGCACTGTAAGACACACTCCTTTCGTGTGTGCGATAAGGAAACCACCTAGCCACAAAAAGCGCTGTTATTAGTTCAACATCAGAAGTAAGGAAAAGATTTGGAGAATCACATTAGAAAGAGGATTTCCATAAAGAGAGATGTATACTCTATCAATACGACTCTGGTCAGTTCAGTTAAATTTGGAAATCTTTAAACGTGACAACAGACAACAGTACACAGCAGCTACGAAAAAAACATCAAAACGTTGAAAATAGTCGGTGGTTAAGGTAAATGGCTACCCAAATTTGAGGATCGCCAATATTTTAACATTTAGTGAGACAGGCATTCGAGGTGCGGACTACGTTTCCTGTCATCTAAATGTCCAACGTTAAACTTCAATGCGTTTTTCTGTCAAGCTTTAACAAAATGAAGAGAATTACAGACTTTAACTGCAAGAAAACGAATGGGCTACTCACTCGACGAAAAAAAGCGCAGTAGTATTAGCAAGGTGTAAAACAGTGTGTCCATTTTCCCAGCTCCTCGTGCTCGTACTGGGCTCTGGTGAGCTGTGAAGAGGACAGGAGGAAACGCGCTTTCTGGGAGGAAAAAGTCACCGAGCAGCGCTTCCTTCTATTCTACTGGTCTGCAGCTTTTTGTGGCAGCGCACGGCTCCCTTAAACACTCTTCATCAGACTTGAAGTGCTCGCGCTTCGAAAATACCACAGCAGCCAGTTGCGCGCGGCACCAGTGCCCCAAGCCCTGCTCCTCCGCCCTACTGACTGCTGAGGCTGTTGGCTAGTTTGATGCTGTGATGGCGCGTACTCTTTGATTAGCCTTAACTCGTTAATTTTGTGTCTTTAAGAGCTATACACGATAAAGATCATGTGAACATTATGTGTACCAACCTGTGTATGTACTGTTGACATGTTTTTAAGAATTTCAATCTTAATATTTTACAAAAATGAGCGGCATGTATTTCATCAACATCCTTGTGAAGCTGATCAGTTGAAAGCTGTGATATATATGAGATTACATAACGTGCACACTGCACATGTGGTCTTATGTGTAACATAAGGAACTATTTATCTTAAATACTAGTAAAATTATGTAATTAGTCTTTCTGTTTTTTATAACTAATATTTTTCTCAGTAGGATGTACAGAAAATACATAGAAATAAAAAGGTCATTTTAAAGAGTTTCGTCATAAAGCCACATCATAAATTCCTACAGCCCTTGAACCAACAAAGCCTTTCCTGTGGCATGAGGAAACTCTAATTCTAACTCTAACTCAAATCCCAACCTTAGCCCTAACTCTAATCCTAACTCTAACCATAATCCTAACCCTAACTCTAATTCTAAGGTTAAATATTTGAAAGCAGCGATTTACAGCATAAAGCAGAGGAATTGTTCTGAGATATTTGGAACCGTACACTACATCACACAGGGAATTAAATGAATCTACTTTGTACTTCTAGGGTGTTTTTCATATCTAAAACCTGCAGTTGTGATACTTCTATTAAAATAAAATCTGGAAGCAAATGTTAAGTATTTATACACCCATAACCCATAGTGACAGTAAATACAATAAAGTAACATAGTCAGTTGTAAACAACTTGGAGACTGGATGGGCATGTAAACAGTAGTGCAAACTGGATTATTTTAAGGCTGTTTAAAGTTGATTAATCATTCCTTGCTAGTACAGTGTGGGGGGGGGGGTCAGGGTCCTGAATTAGTCCAATTATAAGGAGGGATGCAAGATCCAGGGCTTGTGAGGGTTGGGGGCAAAAGGGGGGGGCAGATCAGGGAGAGGGTTGAGGATTCTTACTGCCTGATGGACGGAGCTGTCCCTCAGTCTGCTGGTTCCAGCTCGGAGACTTTGTATTCTCCTCCCACCTCTGTAGAAGGTGTGCATGATGGGGGTTGGGCATCCAGTTCTTCTCAGCTTGCAGAGGAAGTAGAGGCACTGGTGAGCCTTCCTGCCCAGTGATGCTGTGTTCATGCTCCAGCACTTCTTCTGAGATGTGCACTCCCAGAACTTGGTGCTGCTCACCCTCTGCATAGTGGTATCATTGATGGTCAGAGGCGCATGCTGTGTGCACGTCTTCCTGAAGTACACAACAATCTCCTTCATCTTGTGGATGTTCAAAGAGAAACTGTTTGTCTGCACAACAGTCTGTCTTTATTTGGATCAGCGAGGTTCCAGCTTCTTTCCTGTCTTTATCTGTGGGAAGAGACCTCCACCTCCACCTCCACCTCCACCCCCTGTCCAGGCAGAGACTGCAGAGACCTCAGCTTTATGTACTGCCATCACAATTCCTGCATGATCAGGCCTGTGAGTGTGGCAGCTACCTGAATATATTCAGCACTGCTTCAGCTTCAGTAACACTGTGATTTCAGTTCTGCTTCAGTTTCAGGAACACTGTGATTTCAGTACTGTAAGGGCAATGCCCTGCCATTTAAAACAGAAATCACCTGTGTGCACAACTGAGTTTAGCACAGGCTTTCTCTGGACCTAAAAGCACATTCTGCTTCTGCCTAAGCACACAGCTACTGAACTACTGAATTATATTCTGAATTACTGAACTGTTATTCCATTCCTGAATCAAGGGCCTGTGTGGTGTAATGATTTCCAGGGCTGTGTAATTAGGAACGTTAAGTTCTCCCATGGAGAACAGTTGAATCCAGTTGAATAACATCCACAAAAAATACCCTTATGAAGAAGAGGACAAGGACCTACCCCTGGGGCCAGGTCTGGGGCACTGGGGTCCTGGGGCACTGGGGGTACTGTTCTTCAGCAAGTGAACAGACTATGTGGTAGAACCTTTTGGGCCAACACCCCCAAGGTCCAAAGTTAGGATACAGTGCCCTGCCACAGGCACAGGGCAGGGGCGGAGGGCTTCTTGCTGTTTCAGATCTTGGCAGCAGAAACTGGTCCTTCCAATAACCTTACTAGAGGGGAAGAACCTGGAGCTGGTGTGTGAGGTTGAGAAATACCAGATATGTACAGTGGACCTCACCTCTACACACACAATGGGTTAAAACTCGTTGATAGGGGGTTGGTCTTTCTTTTACTCAGGAGATGCCCATGGTGTGAATCTCCAGGTGGGTGTGGAGATACTCATATATTCCTGGCTGACTGCACAGCATCCACCTGTTGCACTGTGTTGCAGAGAGCAAAATTATGACTGCTGTGTGCACATATCCGTCAAACGGTGCAGAGTATTTGGCCGTCTTCCAGGGACTGATGTCATGTTGTTGCTGGGAAACTTCAGCGCTCGTGTGGGGCAACAACTGGGAAACGACTCCAGGCCTGATCCTGAGTAGTGGGATGTTATTGGGCATCTGTGCTAGGGTTAGGGTTAGGGTTGGGGTTCTGTGCTAGGGTTAGGGTTAGGGTTGGGCTTCTGTGCCAGTATTTGATAAGTGTACTTCGTATCAGAACACCATAAGCCAAAGATTCAGTGACTGACTTTGTGGTTCTGCCATCGGACCTGAGGTCATATGTTTTGGACGCTGCAGTGAAGAGAGCTGGTCACCTGATCACCATCTGGTGTAACTGAGGCTCTGTTGGGAAACACTGGCAGGGGTCTCTGCCCACAGTGATTTCAACTCCCACCTCCAAGACAGTTTCTTACATGTTCCAGAGGTGGGGGATATGGACTCTGAGAAAACCCAGTTCAAGACCTCTATTGTCAAAGCGGCTGCACAAAGCTGTGGCCAAGCGCTTGTCAGTGCCTATTATTCTGCCAAGACCTCAGTGGTTAACCTGACCCTGACCCTGACCCTACCCCTAACCCTAACCGTCAGAGCAGAATAAGTTTTCTGAGCTTGGCTGGCTTGAGATTTGAATGCTACCGGCGGGCGAGAAAAGTTGTGACTTCGGAAGTTGCAGGAGAAATTATTTTTTCTTCTGAGAGAAAGGCTGTTACACAAATAATGTCTGATGTAACGTCTGATGAAATCACTGTGATTAAATCTGCACATAAAGGTGGATCTGTTGTTATTGAAGACAACACCATGTATGTTCAGGAAATAGTAAGACAATAAAGTGATGCTCATTCAAGTGATGCTCATTTAAGTTGTTGTTCAACTGATCTCATGGTTAAGTTTAGTGGTGACATACCATCAGTTTTAAAAAAAGCCCTGAGAGATACAGTGATACAGGAAGATGAATATAACCTTTTATCGCTGTCCCATCCTGTCAGACCAGCCATTTATATGCTGCCGAAGATTCACAAAAACTTTGAACATCCACTGTGACATTCCATTGTTTCAGACAGTCATTAATGAAGTCTTTTTCTCAGTATGTTGGTTTCACATTAAGGATTTGGTTTACCAGTTACCATCCTGCCTTAAAGACACAGCTGATTTACTAAATGGACTTGGCCAGATTAGCCAAAATTATTTATTACGCCTGTATTATTGATAAATTATTTATTATTTATTACGCCTGAATTATTTATAATTTATTTATAATTTATTACACCTGTATTATTACGCCTGTATTCTAGTATTCCTCATCTAGAAGGTTCCGGTTTTATGTACAGATCCACGGTACAGCTGTGGGTTCTGGGGTTCTGTGGGTTCTGGGTGTTCTGTGGGTTCTGCGGTTACTCCTAATTATCCAAATCTATTCATGAGTAAATTTGAAGATGTTGCATGTGCAAACAATTTTTTTTTTTCTCAGTACATATATTTTTTTCACGATCTGGAGCAAAAAATGTTCCAACTATCTCTATCAATATTAGTTTTAACACCTGATGGTGATTCCACATCTTTCCTTAATGAGAGAATCAGTTTGAGCTCGACACTGAGATCTTTCATAAGGAGACATTTTCAGAATTTATCACCCTTTACTATTAAAGCGTAGTTTACCATACATTTGAGAGTGGGACATGTTTGTAACAATGATGAATCTTTTACAGACAAGCAGATGGGTTATATCAATGTTTTACAGTCTGAGTTTGGTGATGTGCTACTGACTGAGAACTTGTGTAGAGTTCAGTCTTGAGACACTCAAGATTTCAGTCTTGAGACACTCCATCATCCTCCTCCTCATTTGAGCAGCTAGACTCCCTTACAATCATGTCTACGTGCGGCTGTCTTTCTCATTTTTTGAAGTGTGTTGTTCACAGATGGCAGCATAATTAATCTAGTGACCCACAGATCAGCCATGTTTAACAAGACCTCCATCACTTCTGATTTAAAAGAGCCCCCAGTTTAAGAGACCATTTAGTTAGACTCAGTTTATCAGTTTACCTTTATCCTTCAAGATCCCAGATCACTTTAAATGCCTCAACTGTGTAGTTTGCAATTGTAGTTTGTTTAAATACATTTACACACACAAAAAGTTCTGGGTTTGGTGGAAAAAGAACAAACTTATCTGTCTGTCCAAGTGGTCTGTAAAACAACAATTAAAAACAATAATCTGTGAGCATAAATGTATAATCAGGAACAGGGATGAGACACTTTAATAAGGCAAGACATAATGTCAGTTCATTATGGTTTAGGGGTCTGGAAACAGTTAACCAGACGTGGAGGTGTGAATGCTCAAAAACACCTCTTACAAAGTCCCAGTATGTTTTTAATCTGAATTCTGTGTCTCCTAATGGTGTGAATGAGGATTTTTCCTCATCATTTTATATATGGATTTATATATGGATTTTTTTTTTCATTGTTGAATTCTAGTGTGCTTAGAATATTCTTTCAGTGTAACACCTTTCTACTTTAACCTTATTGTGGATATCAGTATAATTGATGATGTCATATACTTGCGACTCTGATGATGTGGCCAATTGGGTGAGCTCTTACCTCAGTGGGTGAGTGGTTCGAATCCCACAAGTGTGCTGCTGAAGACAGAGGAGACTTGACTAAGGGTGTTAAGGGTATTGTTAAGGATATAGTCGGGTTGGATGAAATGCTGTGAGGAATGTCATTATCCAGAGAAACTTGCACGTAGGAGCAGAGGCTCCTGGGGGACCAAATTCCACCTCTGAAGTCGCTGAGGTAGTTATAAAGTTCTGCAGTGGCAAGTCAACAGAGGTGAATGGTTCACTCACGTTTGCTGAAAGACCTGGATGAAGGGCGTCTGTCTCTGCAATACCTCCTAGCCTTTGGGAACAGTTTGTCTGGAAACAGGGGTGGTAGTGCCCATTTGTAAGTAAGAGGACTGGAGAGTGTGTGTAAACTATAGAGGTTTCACACTTCTCAGCCTGTCTAGGAAAGTCTATGCCAGGGTACTAGAAAGGACACTTCCTCCAATTGTTGAGTCCTGGATTCAGGACGCACAAAGCAGAATCCATCTTGGCCATGGAACAGTGAACCAGCTCTTTACCCTCTCTTTACCCTCTCTTTACCCTCTCTTTACTCTCTCTTTACCCTCTCTTTACTCTCTCTTTACCCTCTCTTTACCCTCTCTTT
Source organism: Sternarchorhynchus goeldii (assembly GCA_028565775.1). Taxonomy (NCBI): domain Eukaryota; kingdom Metazoa; phylum Chordata; class Actinopteri; order Gymnotiformes; family Apteronotidae; genus Sternarchorhynchus; species Sternarchorhynchus goeldii. Next base: position 722,254 of record JAOXYF010000010.1, read on the forward strand.
ACTCTCTCTTTACCCTTTCTTTACTCTCTCTTTACTCTCTCTTTACCCTTTCTTTACTCTCTCTTTACTCTCTCTTTACTCTCTCTTTACCCTCTCTTTACTCTCTCTTTACTCTCTCTTTACTCTCTCTTTACCCTCTCTTTACCCTTTCTTTACCCTCTCTTTACTCTCTCTTTACTCTCTCTTTACCCTCTCTTTACCCTCTCTTTACCCTCTCTTTACTCTTTCCCAGACAGTGGGAAGGGACTGGGAGATTGGGAGATTGGGAGATTGCCATTGCAGTGCACATGTGGTTTATGGGTTCTGGACAGTGTATATGACCGTGTATCCTGAGAGGTTCTGTAGGAGCTGCTCTGGGGATGCAAGTGGTCCAAGGCCCCTAATTTTGTCCATTGGATCCCTGTATTCTTGGGACTGATAGCTGTGCTCACATACTCAGTGTTACTCACATACTCAGTGTTACTCACTCAGTGTTGCTCACATATTTAGGAGGTCTTCTGGCAGGGGCACCAGGATGTTACACACGGTTGTTGACGAGGCCTCGGGGCGAACCCAGAACCTGCCGGAGGGACTATTTCTCCAAACACGGCTGGGGGTGCCTGGCGATCTCCAGGTACTGGGGGAAGCATCTGAGCACAAAGACCCCAGGGTTTCTCTGCTCACCCTACTGCCACAAGACTCTGCAATGGTCTAAGCTGAGAAGAAGATAAAATGAAGTACTGAAGATGAACTATTGAACTTCAGTACTGAATTACTGAACTATTATCTGTACAATAGGCAGCCAGTCAAATAGAAGATGATATTTACAGACTTCATATAGTCATTTAACCCAAGTGCTCTTAGTATTTTACTTTTTAGATTTTATAGATTGCATCAGAAAGGTGCTTTAAATGAGTGTTTTTGATAAAAGAGAGTTCTCTTGTTTTTTCTCTTTGCATGCAGGCTTGTGTCCATGTGTCTCACTGATAGCTATAGACAAGCTCAGAAGATCCCCTGGAACCAGTCCAGTTTCCAGTAATCTGTCTGTTTTAGGTGCCCTCTCCTCCCTCTTCCTCTCATCAACCTCTGCTGGCCAGTCTCCAGTGCACACTCTGACCCCTCAACCCTGACCCCCAATTTTCTGCCCACCGCCATTCATCCCTCTGCACGACCCACCCAGCCTTAGAGAATCTGTCCACAGAGCAGGCAGAGCCCAGAACACAGACTGTGTAAACACACACTGCTGAAATAAAAGAGCTCAACATTTTAGCCAATAAAATAATTTTGGCTGTGCAACATCATCCCCCTGACTCACTGTCACTCTGACTCACTGTCATTCTGTCACTCAAATCTCTCAGTTTCACCAACATGCTGTGTGGTAAAGCAGAGAGACATTCGCACCTGGAGATGTGGAGAAGCCATGCTCAGCTCACAGTGCTCTCTGGAGGTGTGGAGAAGCCATGCTCAGCTCACAGTGCTCTCTGGAGGTGTGGAGAAGCCATGCTCAGCTCACAGTGCTCTCTGG
>JAOXYF010000010.1:724712-747094 GCA_028565775.1 Sternarchorhynchus goeldii
TATATATAAGGATAATCCTCTCTCTCAGAGAGAACACATGCTGTCACACTGTTTAACACACATCTCTCTGGATAAGAGACTCAAATTCTGTAAAAGTAAGTTGTCCCAGGTTTCTTCTGACTGGATGATCTTCTCTCCGAGGCCACATGACTTGGGTTCTGAGGGTGCGGTTCCTCTGTGTGTTTTCTAAGCTGTAGATCTGCAGATCTGAACTGTGATGTCATCATATTCTATCAATGTTTAACTGCATTTTGTATTTGCATATTTTCACCATGTGCTTTTATACATGCAGATAAAATCCTACTGCTGAGGCTTTTCCTCAGTAATGCAGGTATGTGCATGAGCGCATGTTAGTGTGAGTAAAGTTAGTGCAGAGTTTTCCAGGACCGGAAACACGTGCCCCTTGCTGCTGACAGGAGCATCCCACCTGAGCATGACAAAAACCCTGCTCTCACACGCAAAGGAAGCCCCGCCCAGCACAGGAAGGCGTGCCACGTAACCCCGCCTTGCACTGGGTCAAGAGGGATCAAAGAAACATTTGAATCCTCTGACCCTTGGAAAGGGAGAAGAGTAAGTGATGTAATCATCTCATCTCACGCACGTGGTGGAGTTTAAGATGAAACTGAACGCACTGCTTCCGACGCCACTCACACCCAGCTCATGATTATGGCTAGTAGGTGCAAACCCTCAGAGTCCCAAGGACATTTACAGCATTTAGCAGGTGCTTTTAAAAGCAACTTAGAGTTATGACTCAAAACATCTTGAAGAATTGAGGGTTAAGGGCCTTGATCAGAAGCAACATGGTAGAGGAAGGGCTTGAACCAGCAATGTTCTAATTACTAGTCAAGGGCCTTAACCATTGAATCCAGAGCACTTACCAGTAGCTCATGGTACAGTCTGTTCCTTGTTCTGAGCGGTGGTGAACTCTGGCTGAACGCCTGTCTGATTTCAGAGTGCGAACCTTGACCTTGGACCTCCTCCTGCACCAGAGTAATAAAGAGCTTCCTCAGGAGACAGGCTGGGCTTGTATCAGACCGGCCCAACTCTCACAGCTCAGACAGGAAACTCTCCTGTTCCTCTGAAATCAATGTCTTCCTCATCCAGTTTGGGAGGGCACGGCCATGATAGCTGCCCTGGGATGTGATGTGGGGGTTTGTGAGGGTGTGCAGGGGGGTGACATTAGAGTATGTGGGGCTGTGTGAGGTGATGTTGAGGTACATGGTGGTGTGGGGGTGTTTACACGGGGGTGATGGAGTATGTGGTGGTGTTGGGCTATGTGGTAGTGTGTGTGGTGATGAGGTATGTGATGGTGTGGGCGGGGTTTACAGGTGAACTCAGAAAATCTCCAAAATTAGCAAACTGATGGAAAGTGAAGGATATAATTGATTATTAAAAGGATTTAATTATTTTTAATTATTTCTTATAGATTTCATTAATATTTTATTTTTGATATGCCAATTATATATATATAGTGCATCTGAAGGTCTTACTTCACATTCAACAAGATTCAAATCCTGTTTATTCTCATTATAAAGCCATTTGACCTCTTGATATTGAAAGTTTAAAAATCCCTCTCACCTAGAGTGAGCAGATGAGAGACAGGTCCTGTGCTCTACGCTGAGGGCAGACACAGTATCCTGCTTCAGGAAAGGAGCTGACACACAGCTCCGCCCACCTCTTCCTGTTTAAGCAGTCATGGATGCCCATGCTTGCGCTCGGGGCCTGAGTACAGACAAACTACGAACTGCTACTTTCTCACACGCCACCCGCTCACCTGCAGCGCAGGGACCGAACGCTGTACAGACCTCGAAACTGGCTGCCACTATGGAAACATTTCGGTTTTTCGTTAAGCGAACAAGCAGAAAACAAACCGTCAGGATTTCACTGCAGCGCAGTAAGACAACACCGCAGGACGCACCCACTGCAGGAAGCACCACCCACTAAGCTGCGAGTCAGTACAGGACGAAGGACTTTACCCTTTAGCTGATTCACTGTGTAACCATATTTATATATAAGCATAATCTTGTCCTATATGTGGAGAGATTTTGTTTTACAGTCAGAGATCACAACAGTGATAAGTTCCCTCATCTGGCCCATCCTGGTATGCTATTTTAGGTGGTGCTTTTAGACGGCATCACGCGACGAGCTCTCGTGCCCATTTTCTTTTTCAAGTTTTTCTTTTTATTTGCTAGTTTGGGGTTAAACGGCGTTTAAAATACATAAATGAGAAATTAAACTTCAGGGAACTGAAAAAATGCTGTAGTGTTGGTAGTTTTCATATTTCCACCAAGTAAATTATTCCTACATTTGGATATCAACATCGTTTCTTAAGACATTATTTTATTGAGCGTTAAGACCTTGCAACGACAGTGACGTTTTTAAACGTTTGTGACGCTATCCAAGGTCCTGAAAACAACATGCACGTATACGTAGAGGTGAAGGGTCCTCATGTACCCAGGGGTGCGAAAATCCTGCCTTTACATGTGGTGATGGTTTGTTTGGGCGTTCAACAAATATCCTGGTTTCGACACATCTCTGTGTACCACGTTACGAATAAACCGAAATATTAAATGCTAAAGCTGGAAAGAAAGGTATGATTTCAACTACGCCCGACCCTTTCAAATAACAGGCGTTAAACGACTAGGTGACTTAAACGCTCGACCACTAGGTGGCAGTAAAGATAAACGGTGGGGCGCAGGCAACAGAAGCATTGAACGTCCTTAGAAGTGAACTCCGCTACACCTGGACTGTTTAATTTATCCTTAAACACTGCGGACACTTACGAATCTTGTTGTGTCGGTACGTCTGCATGTGTATGAAGCTCATACAGTGATAGGAACTGATTACCATATGCACTTTAGTTTTTTTCTTTACAGCAAAACCCTTTTTTAATTGTACATCTGTAAATATACATTTCATTTAGAACGTATTTTTATTTAGCATTCGTACTGGTATGTTAGAGATAATACTTAAGTATAAGCCTTATACAATCAGATTTTTATTATAAGCACATTAATAATTATATAATACTTAGTTATACTGTGATTACACTGATCATTAAAAAAAACGCATAACAACATTTCTTTACAAAATAATTTAATAGAAACATTTTCAATTACAAAACAAACCAAACAAAACAGTTGAAATCATTCCTGCAGGTCCTGAATATGATTTAATTAATGGAGATATTTGACAAAACAACAAAAATAAAAAGAAAGAACATCTCTGCACAAACATGAACTAGGTGTTGATTTGCTCCTCGACTGGCGAGACTGTGCGTGTGCCAGGCGTGTGCCAGGCGTGTGCCACGCGTGTGCCAGGCGTGTGCCAGGCGTGTTTGCCAGTCTCTACGGCAGGTCTCCGAAACACACACAGCACACACTGATGGGGTTGGTACACAATACTTCTGGCAGCCATTTCAATCCATGGCGACAAAACTTTCACTTGGTTCTAAAGCCACTTAAAACCTCACAATTAAGAGTCAGTCTCACTCCCGTGATCAACCGCTGAGAGAAAACTAAATTCTGAAAGTGTACGGGAAGGAAGCCATCTTTAAAATACTGTTGCTGTCAACGTCGCTATGGAGGAAGTCTCAGTCCGTTAAGTTTGACCCCGAGCAGAAGTAAAGTAAAAGCCAAATTAAAACTGTTGGTGCACAACACGGAACAGAAAAATGAGGAGTTAAAGCCCAGGTGGGTGGGCAGCTCCATACTTACGTAGAGGACGGCCAGGCGCCTACAGACCCCCCACACGCACTGAGCCGCAGCCCACAGTCTTCAGCAGGCAGACAGACAGACGCCGCTCCGCCTCTCCCACCGTCTCCACATTAGTGCCAGCACTGCCCAGGGTGGCACGGCCTGGATCCTCCCCTATCCTCTCTACGCTACTGGGGATGTGTGTTGGAGGGCATGGAAGGGTGGTACAGGGGGAATGTGTGGTAGGGAGAGGGGTTTGGGGTACAGGGAGAGAGGGGCCTCACGGATCCTGTGCATGTGAGCTGCCGGGGCCTAAACTCAGAGGTTCACTCAGACTCACTCCCACCTCCTGGCACTTGGCAACAAGTTTTTTCAGTGTGTCAGTTTTACCTCCACCTGCAGCTTCAAACAGGAGCCACTGCAAATAAAAAAAACACACACACACACACCACACACACTTCAGCACAGCAAGCAAATGGAGCTAAGCAACACTGTGTGTGAGTGTGTGTGTGAGATGCTAATTACATCTTTCCATAGAGAAGCACAGAGGGGAAGTTTCTGAAGGGCTTGATGGTAAAGCCTCTGCACCTAGAAACATGAACGTGTGCACACACACACACACACACACACACACACAGCATGCACACGCACACGGACACAGCCATGTGCACACCCACAGCAACATACACACAGCCAAGGGAGACAGTCAATTCAGTGAAGTTCAGAGACACACACACACACACACACACACACACACACACACACAGTGAACCAACGTTCTCAGAACTGTGACAAAATTACAATCCCATCTCTGTCCACTTCAAGCTCAGAAGCCCCACCCACCCGTCTACCTGATGCCAAAACTCATACAGGTTTGTGCACACTGAGAAAAACCTGAAGAAAAACAGCATCAATCAAATAAAGAGACATGAGTGGCTGGAAGATGAACAGGCAAAAGGCAAAAACAAAACAAAAAAAAGTTTGGGAAGAGAACTAGGGCTTGATCAATATATCAGATCAATATATCAGATGGACGATACAAATTAAGGTCCTATGGATTCATCTGTATTGACAGAAATCATACACTGAAATATACTTAATCAATGCATTGAACAAAAGCCCGTCACTGGGTATTTAGAGAGGGCCGTAACTCAACATAGATATGCTGTGACCTTTACAAGAACATGTGAAGGTGTTCCATCTATGAAACACAGAAGTCATCCAAAGGATTAGGTCTTAAGGTGATCAGCTTTGAGTTTAAGAAATTTGACAGCCTTGAATCATATTTGAAAACTGACCGTCACATCAGCTAAAAACTAAAGGAGATCATTTATTTAAAATCTAAACATTATATCTTCCAGCTCCATAGAAAATGTTTCTAGAAGTCAGGTCTGTAACAGAACACATCACTAACAGAGTGAGCGAATGAAATCATTAAAAGCATTAGTGAACTGAAATGGGTGTAAAAGAGACAGGGTATGATTATAAGGGCGTGGTTAGCACAGCAGTGCCGCTGTAGCACCATCAGCCTGTCACTCACCTCAGCTCTCCCCTTCTGCTCCTTCTGCACAGCGATTGCACTGGCAAAAAAATAGCAATACAGCCTGTCAACCAATCACATACAGCCAGACAGCCTGTCAACCAATCACATACAGCCAGTCAACCAATGACAGAGCTGAACAGCACATCAACCAAATGCAGACAGCAGCAAAAGACTCGACCGATAGTAAACCAGGCACTTCGTTATTAAAACAACAGGCACTGATCTCAGAAACATCAGACTCTCTGTGAAAACGCAGCAACAATCGTGCTGCTGACCTACCTTTAACTAAACAGAACAAAACACGCTTTAAAACCAGAAAGGGTTTTTTACGCCGGTGTACTGAGGCAGAGGAAAACAAACAACTACTAAAGCCTAGTTCTACCAGGCTGGATCAGGTGAGGAGATCAAACACGACTCATCTCACGGTACACCGGTTGAGGACTTTAAACTATGTTCTAATGCTAGAAGTTCTAAATTTCTGCATAGAACAAAAGTGTCAGTATCATTGCTGCTTTCGTCCTGCACCAGGAACAGAGGTTTGGGCTTGAGGGTGGTGTGGTGAGGTTGTACCAGGTGGTGGAGGACAGAGAAGCTGGCGAGTGGCACAGCACTTACATCTTCCAGCTGGCCACGGTGTTGGAGGTGGTGATGGACAGCTGCCTGGCATGAAGCCTGACCTGCTCGTCATCTCCGTCACGCCTCTCCTGCTGCAACAACCTACACAACGACAGTTACCAACAACACTGGCAGGCATTAAGACCGGCACCATTGGTGTCTGACGAGGACACAGCCTGTCCAGGAGAGGGCACTATTGGGTGGGGTGTGAAGTGTGTGTGCTCCAAGTACCTGAGGGCCAGTGTGGTGTTGGTGGGCATGGAGTGTCTGAACCTCTCCAGAACAGACGCGTGCAGACACACAGGGAGAAAACTCAGGTAGAACGAGATCACCTGGAAGGTACACAGACCAGCTTCAGAAGACTCTGCACTCGCGCACACACACGAGTCACATTCTCTCACACACAAACACACGTCACATTCACACAAATATATTAACACACACAGTCATGTGAAAAACAATGTACACCCTCCGATTTCTATGGTTTTTAGGTAATCAGGACAATCAACTGGTCCTTAAAATTTGGTCAGTAGAAACAACTGAAACCACTACATGACAAATTTCATAGAATCATTATTTATTTAACAAAAACTATGGCAAAACGCAAACGGAAATTTATGAGGAATCCCTAACCCTAACCCTAACCTTTATGGAGAGGTTACAGCAGCTAACCCCAACCCCAACTCTACGTGCTGTCAATCACATGCAGTTGATTCACTGCTCCACAGCAAGTCCAACCACCTCTATAAACTCATTCGTTTGGCAGTTTGCTGGTCTGGAACATTCAGCAATGACAGCTTTAGAATAGTTGTCAGGAGAAGGACTCTTATTCTACAAAGAACACAGCAGGACAGCTTTAGTTTGCAAGGCTGTAATGGAACAAACTGCAAGGTAAAAATAAAGGCCTCGCAGACAGAGTCCACTGGTCCTAGACACCTCGCAGACAGAGTCCACTGGTCCTAGACACCTCGCAGACATTGATCTCACCATAAACTCCTCTGAACATCAAAGTATTCTGGAGTGAAATGAGAGTCCATCTATTTGACAGATAAAGCTGGGCAACACATGCAACAGGACAACGATCCGAAGAACATCAGCAAATCTACAAGAGGAAGATGGAAATGAACTGCTGTGCTGGGATCTTAGGAGAGCTGAGCATTAATGAAGAAACTCACAAACCTCAATGAACTGAAGCAACATTGTACAGCAGTGGGTCAGGAGGACCTCAGAACAATGAGAGTCACACAGAAAATGATTATGGCTCTACAAACTATTGATTCAGGAGATATTTCTTCACACGTCTTCTCCATGTTGGCTTTATTTTGGTTGAATAAATAAAGCCACGGTGGAATCTGTTGTGTGGTGGTGTTCATCGGAGGTTGTACTGTTAAACACCTGCTAAGACCAAGTGATTTTTATTTTTTTTTTTAAATCGTCCTGATACATGAAACCAGAGAATTCAAGAGTGTGTGTTTTGTTTTCCACAGGACAGTTCATCACATCTCAGGCAGAGCCAGCAGAGCTCGCACCTCTCCTGAGCGAACAGTGTGGGATCGTGTGCAGGTTTTACGGGGTTTTGTGTAGGTCATGTCGTGCTGAAGACTGGGGAGTTGACCTGGTTGTGGAAGGCATAGCTGCTCCAGTAGGTGGTGCTCTTATATGGCAGGGTGAGTCTGCTGGGCACTGTGGCCAGGCATCTCTGCACCAGTTCAGCAAACGCACGCAGCTCACGACCACCAGGGGGCAGTTTACTGCTAGTGTACTGGAGATAACTGGAGAGGAGAGGAGAGCACCACAGTGAGTGCTCAAATGATACAAGTGTCAAAGCACCAAGTCTCTGAACCGACCAGACGCTCCATATGGACACACGAAGCATATGAAGTGGTTTCCATGGTGCATGTTTCCATGGTGCAGGTTTCCACTTACTTGAGCCAGAGCTTCTGCAGAATGTCCAGCGTGGAGACGCTGCCCAGCGCTGCCTCGAAGGCCACCAGAGCATCAGTCATGCTTCCCTGCACGGACTGCCACCAGCTGGGCAGAGAGGACAGAGCCAGGTCAGAGACAGACAACTCACACCCAGCACTGCCCTTCAGGCCGAAGGAAGAGCAACATTAGCCCAACCCCCTGCATGTCACGCTGAAAAAAAGGACGTAAACTCCAGCTCCTACCCATCAGGATGGTGTGAGGTAAAAGAGACAGTCTAGTTTGGGGCCAGTGGGAGACTCACCTGTGCAGTAAGCTCAGGTAGGGAAGCTGGGCCCTTAGCTCCTCCTGGAGGTGTGGCTGGAGGGTGGGTGGAGCCTGCTGCAGGTCCTGTGGAGGTAAGCCAAGCAGGTGCCTGCAGACAGAGAGGAGGAATGACTACAGTTCTACTTGCATTTAAACGGGACACGAACACGACCCAGCCCTCATCACTCCAAACCTGCTCTGAACGTTCAGATAAATGTGATGCTGAATTGACTGAATTTATCCAGGACTTGTTAAACCGACAGGGACAGTAGAGATGACCAACCCATGCAGTGAACACGGGGCATATAGCTGAAGCTAATTCAGCCTCCCAGGTGTGGAGATCCTCCAGCTCTTACTGTAAGACTGCTACAGGAGAGAGATCAGTCTGCGAGGTGCTGCAAAAGGACAACACAAACTTCTCGAGCAGCTGTTCAGCCTCCCTGGACCTCTCCTAGAACACAACCAAGAGTCACACCAAAGGGGACTTTACACAACGGCAAACGTACAACTGGAGCTCACACCATCAACAAAAATGTGATACACCCCTGGACAAAGGAGGACCCACTGGAATTCTGTAGCAAAACCAGCAAAACCAGTTAAACCAGTATACAGAATAAGCAATGCATTTCCAATGAAACTGCCGTAACATTTTCCCGAGGTAATCACTGAGCACAACGTTGGTGTTCTTGTGTGGTGAATGAAGTTTGATCCGTGTTCACTCACCAGTGCATGGAGACACCTGCACAGATGGTACAACACCTGCGCGTCGTGAGGACTGAGGGTGTGGGCGCGGAGCCACACAGCTGCCGCCACATCCCGCTCTCCACCCTCCAGGTGCAGCTCGCTCAGGACCTCCAGCAGGGGGCAGCAGTGAGAGCAGACATTCAGCAGGCTCTCACACACACCAACGGCCTCCTGCTGCCTGTAAGGCAAGAGTGGGACACCCATCACATCTCCAGGATCAAAGCACCACTCAACCAGGAACCCCACGACCAAACCCCACCCACACCAGCATTCTTACAAGTGAGACAAAGAACATGCCTAACCCTAACCCTAGAACATTCAGAAAAAACACTGAGCTGTGTGTGTGTGTGTGGTGCTGAGGCACCGTTGTGGTGTTTACCGTCCGAGCACATGGAGCAGGTGGAGGTGGTTGGTGTGGAGCGGAAGGCACGCCAGCACCTGCTCATCTGAAGGCACACGATCATCTACACACTGGACTAGAGCTTCTACAGGACAACACACGAACACACACGAACACACGTACTGGTTACTGGTGTCCACTCCTCGTACCCTCATGGATACGTTAGGAACAGAAGGGTTAAAAAATATGAAGGTCATTTAAAATCTCTTTGTCCAGCAGCTTCTGTGATCGTCAAACTTCTGATGAAGTCAGAGTGATCTCACCGTGGAAAAGAGCAAGTAGGCGGTCCGGGGGCGTGTCCAGGTCGTGGGCGGCGCTCCAGGGTAGGAGGAAAGGCTCCAGACTAACGATGCGAGAGGGACTGGAGTTGGCTGGGTCGTACAGCTCAGGTGGCAGCATCCCGAACTCACACAGGTGGATATAGGAGATCCAGGCCACACAGCGGTGCGGGAGAGCCAGAGCCCCGGACACTCGCCCCACCCCCTCTGACATCAGTCCACTCTATGAGGGACAGGACAGACGATCCACGTCACACAAACTCAGGGCTGGAGTGAGCTTTCGGTACGAGAACCTGGGTAACACAGTGCTTACTTACAGACGGACACTACTTTTTTTCTCCAGTGGGATAAGAACAGATTCAACTGGCTGCCTCACTTAAAAACAGGAAATAGTTCTGGATCTCGGAAAGTATGTAGTAGCTATTCAACCTCCCCTCCCAATAACAGTGACCCAAAAACAGACCTCAGTATAAACACATGCCTGTGATATGAAGGCGTGTCGTGCGATGATGCTGTGAGGTGTGTGTGTGTGTGTGTGTGTGTGTTTGTGTGTGTGTGTGGTTGGTGGTGAGATCCAACCTGCAGTATTTGGCGAGCATTATTCAGGCGACCAGTGAACAGGCTGAGCTGAACTCTATACAGCAGTGTCTCCAGCAGCTGAAATGATCGCTCCTCTGATCCATCGCCCTCTAGAGGCTCCAGCAGGAACTTCAGCATGCTACTGCACACGGCATCTTTCCTCTCGAACGTGCTCTCAATGTTCAGATACTACAGGTGTAGACATCAGAGAATAAAACCACCTCTCTCCCTCTCTCACACACTCCGCTGTACTAAAAGCAGGGCTAGCGGGGGGCACTCACAGTCCACCAGACGTGGTAGTGGGGTGCGTGTTCCACAGCCATCTCACACATCTCCTGCACCTCCTCACGGGTGGTACGGCCAGACAACAGGGAGAGGTAGTGGCACCACACCTCCACGTCCTCCTGGTTGTCCTCCAGCGCGCGGGACAGCGTGTTCAGAGCAGCATCCAGACACTCAGAAGCACTACTACAGAGAAGGGAGGAGGAGCACAGAGAAGGGAGGAGGAGGAGGAGGAGCACAGAGAAGGGAGGAGGAGGAGGAGGAGCACAGAGAAGGGAGGAGGAGGAGGAGCAGCACAGAGAAGGGAGGAGGAGGAGGAGCAGCACAGAGAAGGGAGGAGGAGGAGCACAGAGATGGGAGGAGCAGCACAGAGAAGGGATGAGGAGGAGGAGGAGGAGCAGCACAGAGAAGGGATGAGGAGGAGGAGGAGCACAGAGAAGGGAGGAGGAGGAGGAGCACAGAGAAGCTCATATACCTCACATCTTTTTACTGATGCACTAATGTGACAATTATTAACTCCGTAACAGAGATCCGATAAAACAAGCAGACCCTGTCCAGGAGTAACAGTACGGTTGTACCGAGGCCATACAGTCTCAGCTTACAGTCTTAGGTTTACATAAACTAAAAATTTAAAGATCCAGCACACAGAAGATAAACGGCAGGTTTTCTCCAGCAGAAAGCAGTGAGTTGTCCTCGTCCCGGGGATCAGACACCCCGTTTACACATGTCCTCGTCCCGGGGATCAGAAAATACTTACGTGTCTTTCTGGTTGAGGTACTTGTATGCCAGTTTGATCCATAGCTGCACATCTCTTGGACTCTCCAGAACACTGTACTCCAAGTTGGAGATATCGTCCGTCTCACTGTCGAAATACCGCTTATCGTCCTGAGTCACACACACATCCGAAACGGAGCAGCAGTCCGGGAAACGGTGGCCTGCCCACACACACACACACCCAAACCTTCAGCCTGTTGTGAGCCCTACGACCCCCCAGTGACTCCTGGACAGTACACTCTGAGCTCATATGCTGCAGCCAGACACTGAATGACCAAATTTACAATATTAAAACGTAGACAATCACACACACACAAACAAACCAGACAAAACACAAGCTAGTGATTACTGCTAAGCAGCAGGTGTGGGACAGTGATTGGCTGAGGTGAATAACAGGCCCTTGGACAGGAAGAGTTACATGTGTAATCTCCCGTACACTAGTTGACCTGAGGTAGCCAGTCCAGAAACCAGCCACCCTAAAAGGTGTGTGTGAACGTGCACCCACCCTCTGGAGCTGGTCCAGGAACAGTGATGCAGTTCTCCTCCTCACTCTCCACCCCAGGCTCAGGCTGCTGCCTCTGAGGCTCTGGTCTCCACCTCCTCTTTTCCTTACAGGTGGTGTAGGGAGGTACTGGGAAAAAAACATCTGTGTAGGTACATCTAATAAACCAACCCAGCAGCTATTCAGTGATGAAACCCTGGATTCCCAAGTGCCATTCAGACACCTCTGCTCAAGGTCGAAGGTCGAAGGCCCAAGGTTGCTTACTGTGTCTTAAGCTCTCGTTGACCTTGCTGACCAACAGGAGGACCTTCTGGTCAGTCCCCATTCGATCTTTGTTCCCTGAAAATAGTTTCTTGATGTATTTTTCTGTTGGGAACAGGAGGACAAAATCAGTCCCATCACTCTGCATTCAGCATGCAACAGTAAAGAAGAAACAGGAAGTCAGGGGGTGGCACCTGTGGATCGGCTGATTTCATTGGTGGTGTTCTCTTCTGAACAACCAATAAGAGGCAGGCTGTAGGACAGGATATCCTGGAATAACTGGTTTCCATTCAAAGTGCAGTTCCTCATGTGCTGCCTAACACACGTAAGCAAGCAAACTGAGCGCTTTTGTAACAGTTTCACTAATGATTTGGTAGTGATTAGGTAAGGGTTTCAGTAGTGATTAGGTAAGGGTTTCAGTAGTGATTAGATAAGGGTTTCAATAATGCCCAACTCTTTGCACGCTGCTGTGTCCCCTGTGCTGTATGACAGTAGTGCCGTACCACTGACACGCATCATCGTTGCATGTTCCCGTCAGATCAAAGCGGCAGAAGCACTTCTTGGGTTCAATAACATTGCTGTAGGTGATGGAGCTCAGAGACAGTTTCTCCTTTGTGCGGAAATACGGGCTGAACCTGGAGTGGAACAAGTGAGCGCATCACATAACACACACAGGCGCTCTCTCTGTTACACACACACACACGCACACACACACACACCCCACTACCCTCCCACCCCTTCTCACACCCAACTTGTGCGTCTCTCTCTATCCGCTCACCTGTAGGACCTGAAAAGAAGCAGGGGGCTGTGGTAGTGGCCGAAGGGCGTGGGCTTCTGCTCAGCTCTCGGCCGCTGCGCTGCCATGGGGTCGACGTCCACCTGAAAAACCTGGAACAGCAAACGCGTCACACACAAACAAAACCCCACAAGGTTGAGCAACAAACGCGGTGATCAATGATGACGTCGATGGTGGAGAATCATCTAAGCACTGAACTGTTGCTTTAGCCCAAACCCTTTATCCTTTCAAAATGGTTTAAACTCGGCGTGCAGACAATAACGGCACACTGACCCACCTGAGAACAAACACACACGGACGCCATGTTTATTCACACAGATCTCCCCGTTCCACCAACCCCTACTGACTGTTAGGCAGAACACACCAGCCTGCTAATGTTATCCACCATCTCCATCACCAAAGGTCAAAGATCAACCTTTCTCAGAGGTTAAAGATCAGCATTTAAAAAGTAATAAATACTGTTTAATAAGTAACTAGAAGGAAAGGAGCAGACTGAGACTGGTTTGTGATGAGTTTCCGTTCGTTCCTACCCTCGCGCTAGGCCGGATGTCCACTAGGGGGCCCCCTAGTGCACGCAGCTCGTGCTGCAGGAGGTCCGAGAGCGTCTGGGACTGGCAGTGCAGCCGTAGGCTGTCCAAGTTCAGGCCCAGCAGGAGCAGCTCTGGAGGGGGCGAGTCGTTGCCCTGCGCCTGCCTGGCGGGCGTGGAGGGCGCGGTGGGTGTAGTCGGCGTTTCCGCGTGGCCCAGCTTGGGCTTGGTAAAGGAGCCCGACTCTCGGAAGGAGCGTCGGCGAGCGCTGGAGGCGGGGGCCGGCTGTAGCTCCTCCTCCTCGGGCTCGGGGTCCTCGCTGGCGAGGGCGAGCTTGTCCTGCGTGAGGTCGTGGAGGGAGGGCTGGGGCGGGCGGTAGGGGCTGGCGGGAGCTTGCGCCTGCCGCAGAGCCTGAGCCTCCTTCAGCTGCTGGATCTTCTGTGCGTACTCGCTCTCCAGCTGCTGCAGGCGCTGCTTCTGGGCGATGAGCTCGGCGTAGTGGGCGTCGGTAAGACCCACCCGCCGCCGCTTACTCGGCTGTGGAGCACCCAGAACACCCAGAACAGATCAGATCAGGATTACAACAGATTCACAGCAACTTTCCTGACACTGCCAACCTGCCCCTCCGTTTAATAAAGGATCACCCAAAATCTAACCAATCACGTGTTCAGCTGACCTGTGTGTGATGCACAGCTAGTGCTAGAGATATTTCTTGGATATTTACAGATATATGTATAAACTTTATTACCCACACTGGCATCAGAAAACACTGGCACACAAGTGCACATGAGCTAATCTGTAACAACAGATTACTACTGATCTGTCAAGGACTAGAAAGTAAACTAAAACTGAGAATAAGGATCAAATCAGCCACTGGGCTCCGAGCTCAGTGAGTGTAGCGTCTGTGGACTCACTGAAAGCGTAGGGTTAGCAGTGCAGTTGCGTTTAGAGCTCCCCCTGCTGGCTCCTGCCTGCGCCACAAGCAGGTCTCTCTCCAGACGCAGGGCCTGGTGCTGCTTAACCGTAACACGCTGCTGCACACGCTGGACCTGAACACGCAGGACATGCAGGACACGCACAGACAAGGGATAAATAATAATACACCTGTTTTCAGTGTACTAGTACTAGCAAGTTTAATAACATTGTAGTAATGGGCTTTGAAAACATTCCCAGAGTCAGTCTGAATGAGTCCCGGTGTTTCAGACTGTCGGGCGTACAGCCCACGCCCACCTGCTCCTGCAGTTTCTTCAGCAGCAGGCGGGTGGCGCTCAAGACCCTCTCGGAGGCGAGCAGCTGCTCACGCAGACGTAGTACTTTGGCCTCAGCTGCTCTCAGGGACTCCTTCTTCCGCAGCTCCTGCTGGCGGAGGTGCTGGAGGAGGACCTGATCCTTCTGCAGCTGAGCACTGCACGCACACACGCGCGCACACACGCATGCACGGTTCAACATCAGCACTCACCACAACCTTGCAGGGCAACCTCCAAGAAGCATACCTGTCTAGTTTAGCACAACATAAACAGAAACTAACCTCTACAAACAGCTCAAAACTGGATATATACATGTGCTGAATTATCTTGCTGGATGTATAAAGGACATGTTCACTAGAGAAGAGCGTTTTAACAGAAAAAGATTGACTGAAAGATGCCTTCTGGCGTAATAATTAAGGTCCGTTAGCTAAAGACGTTGAAACACTGCAGAAGGACTCAGACCAGTGTTTGTTGAACTTGTCCTCCGCGTCACCAAGCTGCAGTTCAGACACTTTTCTTGCAGTCACATCCTCCGATTCCCCGCCTACAGGAGAAGCTCCGCCTACAGCAGAATCCGGCCTGCCAACCCGCTGCTTCTCCCGACTGTAGTCAGAAAACAGCCGGTCAGCACCTACGCAAACGTCCTCTTCACAGCCAATCAGCAGTCGCTTTGCCCGGACGGGCATCCCTTAGTGTGCATCAGTCCTAGAAGTTGTGTGGCTGGGTCTCACCTGGGCAGCTGCTCTCTCAGCACCAGCTGCTCCAGCTTGTTTGCTTCTGTCAGCGCGCCTGGTGCCTTCAGGGGCTTGTTCTCCTTCTCACATACTGGCACAGTTCTGGGTTTGGACGCCTGCATCATCAAATTAAACACACACACATCAATGTAAGACAGCAGCACTGGAAAACCTTCCCAGCCGTGTGAGTGTGTGTGAGGTAGTATTGCACTGCTGGTGCATGAGAATGTGTGAACTAGGCAGCGTGCTGCACCTCCACAGTTCTCCGGGCTTCTTTGATCATAGACTCCAGTCCTCCGAACACAGTCTGCACTGAGCTGGACGCTTCACCCTCAGAGTCGCTGTCGTCCGAGGCGTTCAGACGCACCACCACCGCCTTGTGTCTGGGGAGCTGGAAGAAAGAGCACCAACCTCATGAGATCACCACCAGCTCGTCAGGCTCAGGGTACAGACTCACACCTGGCCCTCACAGACGGGCGTCTGGGGGTACACGTCTCTCGCCACAAACACCATCGCCCAAACAAAACGCACATCAGAGTCAAAGCTTATAACAATTCAGCACAAAACATTCAAAACTGTCTAAAAACGTGTAATAACTTCAAGCTTTTAGCGTTGCTACAGTGACGCACCACTAGCGGGGGCCTGGGGGGCGGGGCTCCTCGGCTGAACTTGCCAGAAGGCCGCGTCTGGGAGGGACCAATGCTGACGCCAACAGAGGAGGTGGAGCTTTTGGCTGTAGGTGGAGCAGCAGGTCTCAAGGCAGGAGAAGGAGGGCCACTGTTGCTGGAGGTGTCCTTCAAAAACACAAAAGCAATGAACAATCAACATGTGTTCACAACTCATCCATCAACTTCTGTTCCCAGCCTTACATTGTTTATTCAGTAGCGGATTCTGTAAGGTGTGTGTGTGTGTGTTTGTTACCTCTGGTCTGACAGCACGTTTGGTAGCCAGGGACTTGAGAAGCTCCTCCCTCAGCATCATCTCCTCCTCCTCTTCCTCATCGGCAAATGGCGGCTTGGGAGGCTGTTCCGGTTCGTCTGCTGGTGGGAGGGGCGGAGGGGGAGGGGGTGGAGCCGAGTGGCCCACAGCCAGTGGATCCACACAATACTGAGAGATATCCTGCACAAGGGCAGAGGGTGTGTGTGAGTGTGTGCGAAAGAGAGGAAGAGGTGTGTGTGTGTGAGAGAGAGAGAGAGAGAGAGAGAGAGAGAGAGAGAGAGAGAGAGAGAGAGAGAGAGAGAGAGAGAGGTGTGTGCGCGTGCATGAGAAATCTTTTTTGAAGATTTTGCAGAATTACTAAAATTTTAACTGAACTTGATCGTGTTTTAATTATTGGGGATTCTAATATTGACATGGATATATCCTCAAATCCAATCACTTCTGAATTCATGAGGATAGCTCAGAACCCCATCACAGATTTGATCATTTCTAAATGTATACATGTATATTCCTGATGTTGCAATCTCTGATCATTTTGGTGTATTTTTCAATGGTATCATCTATCAGAACACTGTGTGAAAAGCACACAGTAACCAAGCAGCATCTCAGTGCTGGTACTGCCATGACCTTCACAGACTTGATACAGTCCCTCCCTCCCCTCGCAGAAACTGGGAACGAGCTTGTTGAAACCTTCACACACACAGTTAGAAACTGGATGGATCTTGTACCACCAAAGGTAACTAAAATTGGGGTTATTGAATTCCAACCATCATAACACTCAACACTCCAGTAGTTTGACTGCAGGCAGGCTAAGAGGCGTTTGGCGAAGGTCAAACTTGGATGTGCATTTTAATATTCATAAAACAACATTGAAATGAAATCAGCATGGAAAACTTATTTCTCTACCCTAATTGATGCATCTAAGAATAACTCAGCTGGCCGGTTCAGAAGTGTAGACCAGCTAATGAACCCCACCTCCTGTGTAGGGAGACCCCACCTCCTGTGTAGGGAGACCCCACCTCCTGTGTAGGGAGACCCCACCTCCTGTGTAGGGAGACCCCACCTCCTGTGTCTGCCCAGAATTTGTATCAGATGAAAAATTAATTTGCAACATTTTTTAGGGACAGGATAACCAGCATAAGGCAGAACATAGTAACTAGCAGCACCATAGCAACTAGCAGTACTGGACTGTCAACCTTCATACCAGTTAATCAACCTTCATACCAGTTAATCAACCTTCATACCAGTTAATCAACCTTCATATCAGTTAATCAACCTTCATATCAGTTAATCAACCTTCATACCAGTTAATCAACCTTCATACCAGTTAATCAACCTCACTGTAATGCGTCTCGTTTCCAAGAAACAGATATGGGAGCACTGATTTCTTCTCTAAAATCCTCTGCATGTGCCCTTGGCCCTTTACCAACATACTTCTTTAAGCAGGTTATGAATTCATTCTGTAACAATGCTCTAGCAATTGTTAATCAGTCTGTAATACTGAGAGGATTCCCCAGTATTATGAAAACTGTAGTGGTTAAACCATTACTAAAAAACTGAATTCTTCACCCCACAAATTTGAATAATTATCAACCTATATCTAACCTTGCTTTTCTTGGCAAAATCATGAAAAAGGTAGTGTGAGCCCAGCTGAATGACTTAATACAAACAGAATAACTCCCAGTCCTTATTCTGTTGAATTTAAGTGCTACTATTGATACAGTTGATCATGAAATCCTCAGGTCTGGGTAGGCCTTAGTGGTTCAGTCTTAGACTGGTTTAGATTTCATCTACATGGACATGATTGTGTTGTAATAGAGGTACTTCCTCCTCCTCAGGGTCACCCAAGGATCAAAGAATGCTGTTGCTAGGGTCCTGGACAATTCTTTTGGGGATTTCTATCATTTTATCATATTTGATTTTATTATATTATTTTATTTCATTAACAACTTAATCCAATCACATTTTATGCTTTTTCTCTTGCGGTTTTACTTTTATTTTAATTTAATTATGATTTTAAAAGTCAAAAATTTTAAATCACAGAGTTGCATGTATATATGAAAGGTGCTATACAAATAAAGTATTATTATTATTATTATTATTATTATTTGGATCTACCATTAAAGAGAATAGATGCAGGTGAGATAGGCGGGGCTTACCTGTGTGAGAGGGGAGGAGTCTAAGGAGAACATAGTCAATGGAAAAAGGTACGAGGAGCCGACCGATCCGAGCTGCTCGTGTGCTGGTGAGGCACCTACGATGAACACACACATGCCCACACACACAAACACACACAAGGACTGAACTGCAGTGTAGACTAGAGAGCACCCTAAAAGATAACAGATCACCATAGTAACATATCTTACTGGGAGAATTAGTTTCACTGTCTGTATCCATGGCAACCTCGTCATAGTTGTCGTACTGGTACAGATTACCAGAGGAGTCAATGCCCTGTTTAAGCAGAGGCTTCCTGTGGTCGGCATCTGAAGACTGAAACACACGAACACAAGGTCACACACACACACACACACACACACACACACACACAGAGGATAAAACAATGCTACCACACATGGACACACAGGGTTGAAAAGTGCTACCACACACACACACACACACACACACACACACACACGCAACTGCTTCACCTCCAGATAGAGTACGGTGTGTGTGTGTGTGCATGCGTGCAGCTCTAACCTTGCTAAAAGTACTGCATTGTGTGCATGCTGATCTCACCTGAGTGCTGATCTCACCTAGCTAAAGGTAGGGCAGCGCCTGTGTGTGTGTGTGTGTGTGTGTGTGTGTGTGTGTGTGTGCTGATCTCACCTTGCTGCGTGTGCGATGCTGTTTCCCTCCCACCAGCATCATGAAGCGGTTATACTGCTCGTCTTGGTTGGACAGGTCTCGGATCTTCCGGATCTCATCCTCCCTCTTCCTCCTCTCCTCCTCTTCCTCGTGTTTCTGCTCCTCCTGCTGTCTCTGTAGTTTCCATGTTCGCACCTGCTGCTTCCTCCAGGCCTGCTTAGCTGCAGCTGCGCGCGCGCACACACACACACACACACACACACACACACACACACACACACACACACACACACACACACACACACATCGCATGTCTCATCTCACCTTTAGAAAGCATGCTCCAGGTATTCGTTCTTATCTCAGGTGTTCAGTGTTCAGGATCAGCATTGTACCTGGGCTCACATTCTTCTTAACAGGATGCCCCTTCGAGGCCACCCTGACCCTCTCCATGCCCGGGCGTCCAGGGGTTCTGCCTTTGTCCAGCCCTCTGCCTGCTGAGTTGGGCCGGCCCCTGGCGGCGGGGGCGGTCCGGGCGGGGCCGCGGGGCCGCTGGCCCGAGGGACTGGGTCGCTCCGGTGCCACTTTGGGCCGGTTCAGCTTCTCCTTGCTCTCCTTCATCACCTGCTGCTCCTTCTGTTGCCAGCGGCGACTGGCCGACTGCAACGCCAGGAGGCGCAACTGCAGCTCCGACAGCTCGTCATCCTCGTCCTTCCCCCTCACCTGTACAGGTAACACACACACACACACGAAAAGCAGTCACCTGTCCTGTAGGCACTGCATTTTTTGTTCTCCCTTCAGAAAGGGGCTCCAGAGAGGTGCTGGGTTTAGTACCAAATTCTGATTAGTGGGGTTAGTGCTGGTTGCTGGGATGTAGGTTGGGATTAGTGCTAGACGCTGCTGTGTGGGTCAGTGTTAGCACTGGGTGCTAGGGTTAGTGCTGGGAGTTGGTTTCTGGCTGGTATGAATGCTGAGTGTCGGGGTACTGGGTGGAAAACGTGCCTGGTGTCGGGATTAGTGCTGAGTGTTGGGGTGCTAGCCAGGGTTACCGCCTGGTCTGATCATGTACCTTACACGGAGTTCCATCCGAGCCGTCGCTGATGAGAGAGATGTTCAGGTCAGATTCAGACTCTTCCCCATCCTCTTCAGCTGCTAAAACAAAAATTAATATTTGTTTTACTCCAAGAAGCTAAAATGACCTTTTACACAGCATCTGGTTGAGGAGAGCAACCCCCTCTGGGTGTCTGCAGACCTTTGGGGCTGGACCGCTCGTTTGGGCTCTTGGCCTCCTGTGCTTTCTCAACGTCTTTATTCTCCACCTCCTCCGCCGCTCTGGTGTTGAGTGCGTCTCTTTCGGCCGGCGTCAACAGCTTCTGTCTGAGAGGACGGATGTTGAAAGCCTGGAAGACCTTCTTCTCATCTTTCTGCTGTGCCGGCAAGTCCTCCACAGAGAGCTCCGGCTGAACGCTCTCCAGGCTCACAGGACACTCCTCCAGGGCACCCACAACATGGACAGCCTCCTCATCTCCTCCCTGGGGAGAGCCCTCATTAGGTTTCAGAGCCATCCTCTCCTCCTTGCGAATGCATTCTAGCTCAAGCTGGATCTGCTTGTACTTCATGAGAAGCTCCTCGAAGCTCTCATCAACTCCGTTTTCAGACTTGGTCATGAGATACGTCTGTTTTCTTACTGGCATCCTACCGCTTGGTTTCTCTGATTGGACACGTTAAGGCATCAAAAAACACACAATAATTCATACATTAACTTGTGTAGCATCATGGGGAGCCACAGGCACCTGTGAGCAGAGAAAGTGGTGGCTGTTAATACACCATGTTCTGCACGTAGGTCGCATATTTGTGAAGCGTTTAGGGTGAAGTGTGTATTTTAGTCAGAGATCAAAGAAAACACGCAACAGATGATGTCAATACTTGGGTCGGTGGGACAGATGACAGGTGCTAAAATCCATAATTCATTCCCACTTGCCCTTTGCTTTGTTCAGTTTGTGGTTTAAGAATTAACAAAATTTTTTGTCCTTTAAATTCTATTTTTTTTTAATACTGTTACACGTGCGTTGGCAAGTTAAGAGGACCCACTGCCATCACACACACACACACACACACACAGGGTTTCTGGACTGTGACATTACATCACATTATTCCACTCAAAGTACAACAAATCGGCAAACGATGCGCAACTCATGATTAAATCAAGCTCTCAAAGAAATCACGATACACCAGGCGGTGCTATTAGGAAAAACTGCGAACTCCACATTAGGATGAGTGATCTTTATGATGATCCTTCTCCACGTCCTGTGGAGTAAATCCCGTTACAGATGAATAATGAAACCATATCAAAGATTATTACAAAATGCTAGTGAAACGAAACCGTTAATTTGTCCGTTAAAAGGATACGTTTCTTTGTAGGGGAATCCTTCCTATTTGGATGGTTTTCGCCGAAGGCGAAACGACTTTGCGGAGGCCGACTAACCTCTCGCCCTCCCCCATTTCCACGAACCCAGTCTCCGCGCCCCTCGTTGGGTTTTCCTCGGTACCGTAACCTACCGAGAGCGCTGTGACTACGTTCCCAGAAACTCGATCGTGGACTCGGCTCACAGTTCTGTCCTGGTACTAATCGATCCGGTCCGCTCGGTCCAATTTGAGGCCGGTGACATGACGAAAACGGCCCGAGCAAGTGATTAGCGGGCCTAAAGGACAGCGAAGAGCGGAAGTCTTGCGTTGGCACCATCACGGACGGTATCGGACGGGGTGTTTTCGGTTTCCTCGAGCACCTCGTCGACGAGCCGCTACCGGCACTACTAGGCCTCATGTCCTGCAGCGCGAGCTGGTTTTCATCCGTTTCGTCGTCGCATATTTCCCCGTCCTCGAGCTCCCCCTCCTCCCTTGGGGACGGACAGTTTAAACTCAGATCCATTACCGTTCAGCGTATATGACTAAGGACGTTTAATTCACGTACATCTTGTATTTCTTTCCTTCATGAATCTGACTCTGTCTCGGCTGCTGATTTCAGACTAAACAGCTTTAATCGTGACGCTGCTCAAAAGAGATTGACAGCTTAAATTCTCGCTGTCGCGATACTTCACTTTCCAAATCCCGGGAAGGATTTAACTGTTTCAAGACCACAGTTTAAATCCCAAAAGACCAGATTCACAGCTTCACAGAGTTGTAGATCAAGGTATTTTCGTTTAAGAAGATACATACAATTTCTTCCAAAAGTTCTTCTTTCCTCCACATTTTACTTTATAATTATCTTATAAATGTCTTATAAACAAAAATGCTATCGAGAAACGTTATAACAACTAACAATAAATGTTTCCTCTTTTAATTTCGAATGTCCTCAAAAAAGTTACGATTAATATCTACTTTTTGTGTGTTTTTGGAATAATGTGAGGAGGCGGGGGGGGGGGGGGTTGCGGGTGG